>UXGD01004938.1:0-15737 GCA_900474315.1 Torymus auratus
TTTTAAAGGTATTATAGTTGGCCAGTTTTGTTAGTTAGAAAATGGCTAGTAGAAGGCTTGCTGTTATGACAAGGAGTAAGAGAGACAGAATCAGATGGAGAAATAAAAGTTTTGCTAAATTATTCATAGAAAAAGTACAACAAATGAGTTTTTAGTTAATGTTATTTAGTTATATTTTGGTAAGCGATCCAATGCACTTTAATACTCTTTCATCAAAAATAAAATTAGTAAGTAAATAAAATACGAATATTTTGTTGTGACCTCAATCTAAGAAGTGAGCAAATAATGGTCGAAAAATCGTTTCATCATAGCCATTAATTAGCCAGTTTTACTAGCTATTTTCTAACTTTTTGGACATTTTAGATATATGAATTTCCAGCAGGGCACTTATAATAATCATAATTCAAGACATTTCAATACGAATTATTTCAGTGGAAAAAGGTTACTTTAATGTACATCTAATTTACGTTCTCTTTCATATTTCAAATATTTTTTAATAGACGAAATTTACTTTGACCAATGGAAACGTTACTTTTTGACAACAAATTAAATTGCAGGTTTCTGATTACACATCGTCCGGAACGCAAACACGATCCCAATTATAATTTTAACCGCTTTATTTGTTAAAAAAAAAAACGTTTCAACGCAAATATTTCATTTAAATCGACGACACGACACACAGGCTCACAACACACACACACACATACACACACACACACCGACACTTCTCTCCAAATCAAAAACCATGCGCGCAAACTCGCTTCACGACAACTTCATTAAGCGCCATATTCGAAAGCTTTCAGGACCGATAAACGCCTCATACGCGGGCACACGCGCGCGACATTCAGACGTGTAGAGCGCCATTAAAATTCACTCACGCCCCGTTCATTCGGCAAAAATGTCGCAGCTCGCGTTATGTTTTTTCGCCCCGCCTTTGAAGCGCGTATCTTTGATTTCAATGCCGTGAAAGCGCGAGTGTATCTGAAAAAGTGGCAGCCAGCGGCAGCTTTTGAAAAGCTCGACGTGTCAGAGTGCATTCAATTATATATGCACGTTTGGGCTCTCTTGAATTCGCCCGGAAAACGTAATGCTGAAAAGAAGAAGAAGATGGAAGCTCGCGTTGATTTTTCACGCCGAATTAACGGCTGGAGGATTTTTTTTAGGGATGGTTGCGCACGAATGTATACGTGCGGTTGCTCTGAATAGCGACATTTTGCCAAAATTCAAGCGCGGAAATGGGTGAACGTAGAGGGAGATAGATTCATTATGAGATGTTAATGCAAAATTGGAGCTGTAGGTCGTCGTATTTATAGTCTTGGCAGTTTATAATGATTTTTTGCGGTGGCAAATTTTGTACGGTTTTTGCCAAATGAATGTTGGAAGTTATGTATAACTTACTATATAATAGAGGGTGATTATATAAATTCATCCGCTCTAATGGTTTGTTTGTTTAGACATGTGATCGGAGAAACTCTATATTTCAGTGCGTACATATATCTATACATGTACGCCGAAGTCTGGTGAGAAGATAGAAACACATCAATAAATTGCTGAGAAATTAGCATGTAGTGAAATACAATGAATGTAAGAAACAAATTCAGCTCTTTAGTGAAAATTAATCATAATGTTATACCTTTTACGTCCAAACGATCCATTATACCTTTCATTCGAGACCGAGCTATAAATTACGGAACGCTTAATCCAATTATTTAACAGCTCACTTAAGTATTTTTTTTTTTTATCGCGTCGACCCGTCGCACTATACACTCCGTTCGGAGTATTTTCAATTCTTATCGCCCGCATTAATTAAGCGTAATTCGGAGCGAAAACAGAACGACCCTAATTTATAATCACGCGATTTTCGCTTTGGGGTTGATCGTCCCACCGCCGCCGCCGCGCTTCTGTATGTGCAGACGAGGAAGTGATATTCGATAAAGCTCTTTAGCACGAGAGAAAGAGAGAGCGCGCGCGAGAGGGATATTTTTACATCACAAAGCTTGAATAAATTGAGTTTTATTTTCCACCGAAAGTGCTTCGTGAATTTTATTAAAAATGGCCAATGCGCGGGTCACGTCGCCACTGACGCGTTAGCGCGACGTTGTAAGGAAAATTGGGAATGATGGAGTGTACATGGAAATTTGTTTACGTAAAAAGTTTCAGGGACGGCGATATAATGGTTGGGCGAATATAACATACGTATTTCCGAGAGGCTTTAAACTAATAATTTTTTCTTTGCTTTTGGGTAATGAATAGTAACGTTGGCGCGCGATGTGCTGGTAAATATAAAGAGTGAGGCTCGGAAGGACTTGTATGTGTATTTTATTAATAGGACGGGTAAATAAATCGATAAGCTATAAAAGGATAGTGTGGTTTCAACTCTTTTCTGAGAATCTTAAAAGAGAATAAGTTCACGAGCTGGTTACATACTGGAATAAATTTAACTACAAGAAATTATGCGAAATTAAAATTTACTACACAGCTTCAAGAATAGCACCGTAAAGTTAAGCGATATACATATTGAAACAATTCGATATCCAAAATTTGAAACATAGTTTTCCTTCATTCCACTAATTCCTTATACAATACTCCCAACAAAAACCGCTACCCGAACAATTCGATATCAAAAATTTGAAACATAGTTTTCCTTCATTCCACTAATTCCCTATACAATACTGCCAACAAAAACCGCTACCCGAACATTTCCCACCCACTTTCCCCCACAAACTTACTACCTCGCGCAAAACTTATATCGGACTCGCGTTCAATGTGACGAATATAGACCATAAAGGGATTACTGGATTAAATCAACGCGTGGCGTTAATGGATGCGCGTGTGCGGCGCTCTTATACCCCGCGGCCGGAAAAAAGGTTGAACCGTGTGTATATATGTACGTGACTCAACTCGGGCCTAGTACTACCACTTACACGGCGTGTGCGTGAGAAATAGAAAGGGCGTGGGAGAGACAGAGGAAGAGAGAGAAAGAGAGAAAGTGATAAATAGAGTGGAGAGGAAGCGGAATAAATGGGCAGAGGAAGGTTTGTGAAGAGGATACTTTAAGGAGTGTTTGAAGTGAGGGTTATTTAGTTTAACACGCGCCACTGTGGGGATTTGAAAAATGTGTGGGGGTTTAAAGGGAATGCCTGGTTTGATTATAGGTTGATGAAATTAAAAAGGTAGTTGATGAATGGATAAGATTTATTGAGGATCTGGCAAAGAGGCATCTTTGTTATGGTTTTATTCGTTTTGCGTCGGATCATTCGCAAACAATCGATATTGCTCTACATTTTCATTATTGTCATACTTGTTAGGGTTTACCTTAAATCCTTTACGTCGGATCATCCTAAACAATTGAAATTCTTCTACATCACTACACATTGGAATGCAATCCTTTATTGGACAGAAAATCAATTGGCCTTTCATTCTAGTCTGGGGAAAATCCTGAACGATTTATTTAAGTCGAGTGTCGATGAATCTTCATTTGAAACAGAATGCACCACTTACTCAAACCAAACAATACCTTGTTTGTATTTCACGAAGTTTCCATTCACATACCAACAGGCTGAATTGTCTTTAAAACCGAAGTGCTTCTTAATATTCATCCCCTCACTCTTGCCATTACGATATACACGCATAAAAATACACCTACAGACCTTTTCCCCGCTGTCGTAACAAATTCAAATCTGCTCTGCAAACATTCCAAAAAAAGCCACACGGAAGTCCGCTGGATCCCAAAACCGCCAGCGTACCCCACTGAAGGAGGTACAAAAATACGCTCTCGGGCGAGATGGGGTTGGCTTTTCGCACAGACACACACACACATACACCTTCTTCTTTCTCTCGCGTCACCTCTGAGCTGGCGTAAAACACTTTCGGAAATCGATACACTCGGCCGTATAACCAGCTTTTATTAGAAACCGCCGCGGCAAGATTGACCGACGCGCCCACGAGGGGCTTGGTCTTCTTTTCTCGAGCCCATCCGCATATACATAGGAAGAGGAGCGCAACACTGGTACTAGGACGATCGCTCTTTTCTATACCCGCACACATGTGTCATGGTGGCCGCCTCGTGGGCAATTCGAATCAAACGAGGATGAATGAATGGCTATAGCCCCTCGTACATATAGACTTTACAGCGATAGGTACCATGAAAGATTGAGTTTGGAGATCGCTCGGGGATGAGGTTTTTTGTAAACCTTGGAGATGCTTTTGAAAATGTTGGAATTTGTGGTTTTGATGAAGCAATGGTTATTTATATTATGTTAGTTGTTTTTATTAAGAAATGATAATAATAATTTTCTTCTTTGTGTTCATGTTCAAGAAGAATTGGAAAAATAAATTTAGAGGTTTTTTGTTGATGAAATAAGTTTCTTCAAGCTAGGAATGTTGTGGAATACTGATATTTTATTGCAACTTTCTTTTTTACAAAAACTCTTGACAGAAAATTAATTACTTGCGAATATATTCATTATTTTACAATAAAAATAAATTGATCTACGTACATGTTTTTGTATAATTCTACAGTAGTGAACATCCTCAAATGACTATTATATAAATTCTTTAAAGCTAGATGTGAGTTACATTATTTCTGATTTATTTACAGAATTTTCTTTTTTGAAACCAATTATAAATTAATTCGTATGTAAAAACTATAAAAGAAATCGAATAACCAATTATGGCAATAGATACTAGTACTATGCTGAATATATTTATATCCAAGCTTTCTTTTGAATCATAATTTGTATATCTTTTGAAATAGAACAAATTAAAGGACGCCTGATTTAATCCAGCTTCATAAATTCTTAACAAAATAATACTTAATTTCTCTATAAACACCGATCTTGTTTCAAAAATATACTCCCAACTGGCCGCATAAAACAGTGGCTTAGCAATTTTCATTATTGATTTTCCGGCAGAGGTTTGATAGTATTCTGCATACATCACTGCTCTTGTCATAGATGTAACACATATTACATTTTTTTCTTTCATCAGATTGACAAAGCAATCCTCAATGCCGGGGACATTATACGTCTTTGATTTTAATTTTTGTAGATCTTGATCTTCGTTATTAAATATTTTATCGTAAAAACTTTCTGGAACATAGAGTTTTATCCCTGACTGGTCAATAGCATCGAAAGAATCAAAAGATATCTCATTGTATTTAATTTTTATATCCATAAGATTTGTACAAAGATTTGCTGAATAAATTATAGACATAAAGGCAATAGTTAAAAATATTATTCTGTTCTGTATACATTTCACTTCATCCGTGGCTACACCAAAAAGAATCTTGTAAATGATTAAAATTCTCATATTAGTGTATTTACCTTTAAATAAATTCACTAAAACAATAATATTGAAAACTGCGGGAGGAATAATAAATATGTAAATGAAAACATATAAAGGAAGAACCAATGTTGTTATTGGTAGTACTGGAACTACTGCAACATTATTTTCATATGTCAATCCCCAATTTATAGTAGGTAAATAATCGTGATATTCTGTTGGGAAAGGTACTGGTATCAAGTTTAGTTTGTCTTCATTTAACATCGAAAAAAATGTGTATACCTTAGAAGAAAACGAATCTTTGCCGTTGAATAGAACTGGCCTGTATTTAAAGTTTATACTTTTCACTGCAATTTCCATTAAAGGGTAATATACACCTGTAACTTTTACTAAGCGTTCGTTTTCATCCAGTGTCAGATTCATGTATGGAAAACGATTGAAAAGAGGAATATTCAAGCTGTACTGATTTCCATCACTTAATTTGTCGGGAAAAATGTTTCTTTCATACAAACTTACGTTATGAAACGTTTGATAGAAGGGATTAAAATAAATTACAAGAGGATTTGTATTTGGTTCGATTATAGAAAAATCCAAAAATTTCATGGTCCATGCATAGATCAAAATTTCTTTTATAACTGGTCTAGAAATTTTATCACCGTATAAAATTAATAAACATTTTGGTAAAGGATGTTTTGGGGAAAGCTTTTTGAGGACTTCCATAATATTTTGCAAAGAATTGACTATTGAATCTTCAGTATAATTTTGATTGTGATATATGATGACATGCAACGAGACATGTTTGGCATTTTTAAATACTGGCAAATTCAATGATTCATTATTGCTTTTAAATTTTAATATTCCAAAATTAACGCTAATAGCTGGAACTTTCTGAATTATTTTTTGAAAAATAAATTCGTATTGCGACATTGTTGATACATTAGTAGTATTAACGAAAAATGTTACTTGATATGGTTTTAGTTCTTCTTCGATAAGTTGACTAAAAAATAATAGCGATCCTTGAAATGAAGCAAAGACAGAGCTTTTATAATTAATACTGAGTAATAGAAAGCAAAATAATCTTTTCATTTGAAGATATGGTACTGCAATATTTAACTTATAGTTTTCACACATACTTCTAAATTTTGATGCGTTTTGTTGCGAACTCATGTACTGCTGTAAAGTTACTGAAAACTATACATATTTTTAATCTTGCAAAGCCTTTTCACTCAGAATGCCATATTTTCCAATCGTTTATAAGTAAAGTAAGTGGGGATAACTATCGATTTGCATACGATTGCTATAATGAATTATGCTGGTACTCGTCCTAGTTCAAATGTTAAAAAAAAATTCATTTGAAAAAAAGGAATGCTGAACATAAACAAACGAAATTTCGTTTGGTTCTTTTTGAGTCATTATTCGTATAGACTTTGTAATCAACAAAAACGATCCTCATAATCCTCATGATCCTCATAAAAATGAGGAAAACTTGTGTTGTTTCTGTTTCTTCATTTTTTAATATTTTTATATTACAAATCTTGTAGAATAAAAAGTTAAATAAAAGATTTAATGAAATTTTATATTTCTTTATGAAAATCTAAAATTAATTGTCGCATGGCAAGTTTTATCTATACCTTTATAAAAGGAATGATTATTTCTTCTCGTGAAAGCTAAGGGTATTATTTCATTTTTTTGTCTTTTTTTTGTCTTCAATTATCCGTAGGGATGTAATAGAAAGCTTATCTCGATAACTTTTATATTAGGTAGCCCGAAAATATCTTTCTGGAGTAGCTAGCTTTCTTTCTCGATCTTTAACGTGTCTTTAATTACCTTTAGATTTTTTGCTCTTACTCTTGTGATATTTAATTAAAATAGAAGCTTACCATTAATATAATATGTATGCCTATATGAGTTTGCCAACATATTACTTGTCCTTCGATAAATATTGTTTTAAATTTATGCTGGTATGAATTTGTTTTATTTTATTAGTTTAATTATACATACATTTATAAAATTGCAATTGGAAAAACATATTCCTCCATAATTCAAACTAGAGAAAATGACATCACTCGATAACGCTTGCTCGTTCTTAAATATTTTATATGTTGGATTTTATCAAACATTAGAAATTACATTATAAATAATGACAATTTAATATATAAGAATTTAACAGAATGTGTATTCCCTTTCAAAGATAGGTGAAATATGTTTCACCTGGCAATATGGAAAAATGCTTTACACCTCGTTTTGGCATTAAAAAAATATGATTTTATATGTATTGAATTAAAAAAATTCATGTATAGGTACACTCGTTAACATAATCAGAGAAAATCCTTATTAATTAGCTCTTTTATATCGCCAATTTGTTTTTACGTATTTGTAATTTTTTCATATTTTGATAGTTAGTTTGCTATTATAGGTGGGGCAAGATTGTCACAATTTTGAATCATTGCTTAAAAATGTTAAATTTTTACGGAAATTCAACCACGTACAAAATTATATATTGAGAATAAATTTTGCAGTTAGATTGATTTCGGCTTTTTCCGCCCCGTCACAAATTCTTTTGTTCCTATACAAATTGATTTTTTGATTATTTTCACAAAAGAAGCCAATAAAACTTTTTTCTCAATAGAAATAAAAAAGGCTGTCTGATTTCAACTTAAGAAACTTTCGTCCATAAAAAGATTCGCGACAGACATTTAAATTATTTAAAAAAAAATTTCGACAATTTCTTACGAGTATAACAACATAATCTCTGCCTAATCCATGACATTACGTTGATTTCTATAAATATTTTAACGACGATTTTGGCTACGGCTTTCCAATATTTTCAATAAAATTAATTTTTGAAGAACAAACTAAAATAAAGAATTAAAAAAATGTTTCTTTTTTCATCAATAATTCTAAAAATTCATGTTTCTCTTTTTTACAAATACAAACTAAGTTGTAACGTTTCGACTTACTTCTAGAGTTTCCTCCATTCTTTTAAAAGTAAAAGAATGTTGACTCTGCTTATATTGCATGGCGAAATTTCTGCATTTATAAATGAAAGTAAATGTAGGTCTCAGAAAAAGTGGAATACAAAAACAGATAAAAAAGAGAAAAAAACGATAAAAAAGGTAGACAAAAATAGTACAGCCTGAAATTGAAAAAAGACCAAGTAAAAAAGAAATATGCGTCGACCTTTAACCCCGCTAGACAGACAACTTACTCGGGGATTTGATTCACAGGTCCGTCGGTCAGTCATACAATAGACACTTACGTACACATGCACACTAACCCCTCAAATCTTTTAGCGTTCTGTGTGTTGTTTACATTGTTTACGGTCCGGCGAAAACTTTCCAATCGACAGTTGGCCATTTTATACGAGCGTCTCCCTGTTTATCGTTTTTCTCCCTATCTTCTCTTATATACCTTGCTCACCACGCAGCTCTTTTCCGAATTATATGACAAAAGTTGTCCCCCCCCTCTCTCTCGCTCCTCCGGAGACATTGTACTCATCCAGCCGTATATAATGTTTTATGCTTTTCCAATTATTCCCTCATCTCTGTCATGTCTCTCTTCTTTCCTCGACCGAATTTTTGCCAACGACAGCGTGCGGCGTTTCCTGTGTTCGGCAGTCGGCAGAGAGAGACAAAAAAAAAATCCAAAGTTGCGAGCTATCGTCCCAAACGAGCTATAAGGCCGAATTATGGGGGCGAGTTTTTTTTTCTAGAGGGGCTAGCTATGCGCTTTGTTGCGTCCGTATGCTCCGGTGGTGTGCATTTACAGTTTCTCTTTTTTATCGTTCTTTATTGCTCGGCTTTGCAAAGTCACTCGCAAGTTTCAGCGGAGCTGAATAAGAGCTGTGGAGTTGAATTTTAGAGAGAAATTTAAAACTGCAATACCGGGCCCGTGTTTAATGAAGTATGGAGGGCGTTTTTTCGTAAACCGCAACGGCGCAGAAGAAAATATTGGCTCAGTTAGGGGGAGTTTGGTTTACGACTTGCGCGAGCTCGCATACAAAAAAAATTTTTAACGGCGGTCCGTAAATATTTAATGTTTCGAAGTATTTTGAGAAGTTTAGTCTTAGATTACGTCAAAGTTTATACGATCGAAGATTCATTGAAATTATTGCATTTTTGGTTTTGTAGTTATGATTGTTTTCAATAATATAGACATACCATTATCATGAAGTATTTGCCTCTCTCTTTAAATATATACATTAGGCTATGCCATTTCGAATGAATAAACCATTAGTTATTCCATTTATAGAAACAATTCTGACAAATATCGCTTGATGTAGAATATGGCCATAATAAATTGGTTGAATTATTGAGTTGTTGGGTATTCGAAACGATAATAGCTTAAATCCACGTGATAGATTTTAAGCTTTAATAACCGATTGAATTTAGTTGCCGTGATTTTGCTTTGATGATCTTGATTTGCTCGCATTCCGAATAAGATTTGCATAATAAATTATTCAATATCCTCTGATAATATAATCGAATCAAGAGCAGCACTAATAAAGATTAATTAAGATCCCATTCGAATAAATGACTAAGTCTCGAACTAAGAACCTCAATTTTTTTTTTCAAAAAAGCAAACAACCACTTTAAATCTATATAAAAAAAAATAATTCCCAACACCGCTACCGAATCCCATAACCCCTTCATTACCTCCTTGGAAAATTACGCGGCCGCAAACCACAGCCCCCATAAAAATCGCGCGGACGTTTTCTTCGCGCGTGTGCACGCCATCGCCTCGTTCCGCATTGGCGACACGACGATGACGATGCAACAGCCGCGGCTGCCGTTAATTTTACAGCGCGCAGCGGGTGCCGCAGGCACACATATATTCATCGTCTTTAATTGAAAGAAGCGCGCGACGCGGAGGTGAAATTTATGGGCAGCTCGTGAGGGAGCTTTTTAAGGCTGCAGCGGGGGATAGTTAGTGTCGCGGTGTGCGTGTATGTGAGGTTGTGCAGCGCGTTGAGAGTAGGGATGAGGTTGAGGTGAGGGTTATGGGATAGCTTGGCTTGGTTATTTTTCAGATAATTATAGGAGGTGACTGTGAAATACGTTGGTTCAGATGAAATTGTTTGTGAGTAATAATAATAATAAACAAGTATTATTTTTCGATACGTGTGTACAATGATGCAAACGGTGAAAAGTTCAGATATTAAGGATGTTTCGCATACGAGATAGTTTTAATGTTCTGGATGCTTGACATAGTTTAAATTGCTGCATCTCCGGCGTTCACAACGTTTTAGTGTTTTTCTTTTGATTATCTTGAAGCAGAGTGCAATTTTTGAGGTCGCCTACTTGTTGACAATTGGATGACCAGCGATTAATGCATCGAGGTATGGGTATCTTGCATCGAATAAGAGCATTTAAAAATAGACACAAAAAAAGGATGTTTATATAGTCTACTTATCGATAGGCGCATTAACTATGACGTAGATGATAATCTCTATAAGTATTCTCGATTTTTATAAACATATTAATATACTGTAGATAAAAAATACCTTATCGAATTGTCACATAACTTATTTATAGTTTAATTAGTTGTATTCTGTGATAAAAACTTTCACCCTAATTAGCCAATTTTTCCCTAATGCAATATTATTCGTGTAAAATAAAGTTACTATGAAGTTGAATGTAAAAATGTATTTTCTCTTCAAGTCAAACGGATTCCAGTGAATTTGAAAAAATACATCACGTGAAGCATAAAATAAGTAGTAACGAATGAAAAGAGTCAGACATCCTTGGAATATTTTTGTGTTATATTTCGTAGTCGCTTTTCATACCCTCGCTTCGTTGTTCTATTTTATTCATCGGAGTGCTTCGTACTTCCAGATAAAAATAGCTATTTCACCGTTTTCACTATGAACAAAGAATTATATAATAATGCGAAATCGTATTTGAATTAATTATTTATTGCGGCCGCTTCTATTTCTACATCTTGTCAATATCGATACTATAATAACGTCCTTCCAATTGTCTTTCTCTATCCCATGTTAATTAAATTATTTCCTTTCGTCACGTATCGATTAATATCGCACGCGCGGACTATTTTACGCCCGGCGTAACGGGACAATAAAGAGGGACGTGTGTCTGATTAGATGGAGACGAGCATGCGCAACCGGCACATGATATGCTTGTGCAAGATCTTAATCCAAGATAGAGGGGGCGAGGGAGACGGAGGGAGAAGCAAATTAATTGAACGAAATTTTTCCAGTTCTCCCTTCCCTTGTGTACCCAAAGTCATTCTTGATTATTTATGCGTTCTGTGTGTCGTAAAGTTTTACGAGTAGTGCATGAAAAAGCAGTAAAATAATCATTTGAATTCGAGCATGCATTTATGTAAAATTTTCTCTTTGAAATATACAATGATTGTTGAATAGCGTTATGTGCACTGAGAAACAATTTTTGGAAAAATTATTATTATTTGGGTCACAATTACCATACTGTCGTATAAAGCCGCCACAAACTGTAAAACCCAAAAAACCATACTTAATAAGAAATTTTACTAGAAATATAAAAAAATTTACTATACTGTATTGTAAAATTTAATGTAAAAAGTATGGTAACATTTTGGGTTTTCAAAGTCTATGGTGGCTTTTCTGTATGCTAATTTTTACAAAACTTTTTTCTCAGTGTATAAACACCATATCTTTCTCATAAACCTTTAAAAATTCATGCGTTCACATCACAAATTCACATTGTCCCATAATTTCTAAACAGAGGAAAGCGCCGCTTCCCGATAACGCGATGGGAATCGAAAATCCACGCATCAATTTACGACACACACACACGCATCGAGTAAATCAGAATTCGCTTATCAATCAAGATACACGCGTAGCCCCTCGCGAGCGTCGAACGATCGATGCAGCATATAACGTAATACATCTCGCCGACGCATAAACAATTTTGCTCTTCCTCCTCCACGCTCGTCTATTTTCATTCCAATTTACGCGTCCTCCCATTATAACCTACCACATCGCGGTAGTGGCGATCGTAAACCGATTGATCAGTTCGAGGCTGAGCAAACGCGCTCCCTGAATAAGAAACGCGCGCTCCGGAAATGCGATAAGTGAATAATTGCGGGCGTGTATTTTTAAGCTGCAACTTTATCTCGTACGACTATATTGAAGAAATGCATATATATAGCGCTTACAGTGTGCGCGCGCGCCTGAATTATTGATTCGAGGCGATCTCGTTACATTCAAATGCCGTGACAGGGCGCCGGTTAAGTACTTCATTATTATTATTTTTCGGAAGATATTATTATATAGCACACGTACTGCGGCAGCGCTTAATGCGCGGCTAAATAATTCACGGCTCGATTGCAGTTAATGCGTTTTACGGCGGTACGTGAGCGGCGTTACGATATTAAATCCGCCCCTCTCTTTTTCTCTTCCCGCCTGCCACGTTGAAAAGTGCATAGCGATATAGCACGGCGCTAATGAATCGATCGCTTTTAATCCGACGAATAAGGCTGCCGTCGATAAACGAATGAATATAAACAACTGCATTTAATAAATAGCGCCATATATACACGCAATAATAACACAGAGCGAATGTATCCTATGAATTTCAATGTCGCAGGCGGCTCGTAACGCCACGCGTAAAAGGGAAAAAAGCGTGCTTTATCAGATTTTATGCGAGGAGAGCTATAGGGAAAATGCATCCGCGGGACATTCGTTCGCGCGGTAGGAGCTGCGAGGAATATAGTGAAGCGATCCCCCGAGGCACTAATATTTCTTCCTCCCGCGCTCCTTTGCTCTCGATTTTTCATAGCGCGAGCGAGCGGCTTTTTTGCTACTTAGGAGCTGGCGCCGCCGGCGGATAATGCGTCGTGAACTGCTTACGCATATTTTAGAAATGAGTAACCGGGAATTTAGGCGGGAAATTGGCTGGATCGATATACAGTAGCGGTGGTGGGGTTGCACGCTTTCTTGCCTATAATTTGTTGTAAAATTTTCAAGGTTATAGTGTAGTGGTAGAGAAGGAAAGTGTGTTTATCATTTTTTCTGCTTAGTGTCTGGTGTGTTGGCTCATGCGGGATGATAAATCATGGCTGTTTTTCACGATGTCGCGTTTTACAATTCAACGTTTTGTGATTTATTTTGGCGAGGGAGGAAATTAATTATTGCGTGAATTGGGCCATTAGACTTTTCATGTGGGTTATAAATGTATTAATTCTTATAAGTGGATGAGATATGCTTGTAGAATGAAAGTGAACAAAAAAACATTCAATGTAATTAATCTCTTTTACACAGACGGTGTTTAATCAATTTCTCTAAATTGAATTAGAAATATAGAAATAAGTAAAGTACTTTACTTACGTTTTATTAAAATGGCCTTTTTTCATTAAAAAGAATGTTATACCGTAACCGATAAGGAAGAATAATGGTAATAATTAATGTCTGTGAATAATTCAAGTCACGTAAGAATCGTTAAGCAAGTATTCATTTAATAGGATGAGATAAAAGGAGTACGAAATTTTATTTAATACACTTTCTTTTAACATTCACTAGTATTGACAATTATCTAGAAAAAAAGAACAAAAACTCTATACATACCTTGCAGCACCACACATAGCCATCCTCTCCGCCTTTTCCACTAATTGCCAGACGCGTCTCATCACTCTCCGTTCTTTCTCCCCTATAATACGCACTCCGCCGTTTCCCTCCTCAGGCGTTTAATGCACCCCGCACTCACGAGAGAAAAAGAGAGCGCGACGCGGCCGCGTTTTATCAGGGATAGAACTTCACCCGTCGCGCGTCGTCTCTACACGCGCGCACACTGAAATCTTCCTCGGGAATATATTAGCCGCGTAAAGATTCTCCCGAATGGAAATTCAGTTTACGACGTGGACGAATCAGTGTAAAACCGAACCGAACGTCGATTCTCCTGGATTTACGTGTTTGTTTTACATGCAGGGTGAGAGAGTGCTAGTTCTTTTTTTTTCGAGGACAGAATTAGACTCTGGACTCGATAGTGCGAAAGTTTTCGGATCACCCCAAATCGCTTCGAGTCGAAAAGTTTTCGGTCGAAAAGTCGTGCATGAGAGTTCGGTTCCTCCGCCCCTCATGCAAAGCGTCAATCCGAAAATTGAAAAAGTTTCAAGATAGCAGAGCTTTAATTAGTCAATTATTAAATGATTCGATTTTTTTAGCCTTATTTTGATCCGGTTCGTTTTCAAAGTTATATAATGTATTTGCTTTTAGCTGCGCACTCGGGCTAGGTTACATCTGATGGAGCACTCAGAATGCCTTATCTAATGGCTGGTCACTTTGGAGAATGCGAAATTAGGTAATAGGAGAACATGGGCGCGATGGATATACATATATATGCTATGTCGATGAGAATAGCCCATCGATACGATGGACGCCGCGAGAGTGAAGGGTGAACGTATATCGAGCGCTCCTATGTGTGTATAATTATGCTAACAGGTGCAGCTGGATGTCTTATCCGCATTCAAGGTCACTGAACCTATTATGCGGCTGGAATTTTCAAGGTTTCAGTTGATGAATATTAGATTATCTATATAGGTAACTTTATAACAGACTGTGATTTTGCGCTTCCCATTTTTAATTTAATATTATAAATTTTATAATTCATAGTTTCTATTCCCTGATAAAAATATATTTTTACAACTGAAAATTTGATCTGTAAAGTTATTCAATAATAACATTACAAATCCGGACAGATTATTTTTCCCCTTCAGCGAAAATTCTAAGAATTATAAGCAACAAAGCGACAAGATTTGTTAAATATTTACTATTAATCTTCACACCAACAGTCAGACAAAAAGAACAAAAGTTCAGCGCCCAAGAAACTCAAATCGTGATTGATTATCAGAAAAATACTTGTTATCTAGCTCGCGGGGGAGCAAGAAGCGCGTGTGGAGGTAAGTAACGAGGCGCGAGAAAAGCTTGGCGCGACGTCGCTAACAAGCAATTTTCGCAAAGTATTCGGGCTGGTGATAAAATTTTCTCGGTGCGAGCAGACGAGACGGAGGCTGCTAGCCTTTTTCCGCGATCAAAGCAACGGTGGCGTGCTTTTTGCCCCGCGTGTTTGTAAACAATGGGGGGGGGGGCAAAGTGATGGAGGGAGGGTTGCATTGTGGCAAGAAAGTGGAAAGAGTGGTCGAAGGTATTTTTAACTTTTGCGAGTTGAAGAAATGGGGTGATTGGTATATGTCGAGGAGTGAAGATTATAGTCGGAATTTGGCGGTTATTTAATTTTAATGTTGTTAATGTGACTGCTTATATTTTTTAATGGGATTCACAAAGATTCATTTACACATTCCAATCTGCAAAATGATATGAGTGGAAAAATTTCCATTGTTGCAAAAGTAGATTTTGTCCATTAATAGTACATTTCGATACGAGTGTGGAAGGTGATTATTTAGCTCATGTGACGTTTTTCGCACGAGCGAAGCGAGTGAGAAAAGTCACATGAGCTAAA
>UXGD01004939.1:0-15735 GCA_900474315.1 Torymus auratus
TTTACGATAATCTTTCCGTAATTCAAACGCGCTCGATATGTATATAGCGACTGCATAGATTCATTCAAAATTTACACGAGCTATGAAATAAAAAATGACCAAAACAGGAGAATACTATACATTTACTTGATGTTTTGTCTCATCAAGTAAATTTTATTTGATTATGCATGATTGTTCATTATGAATTACTTGCACTTTTTGCAAGGTTTATGATTTTTAAATTATCAACACATACATCGTTTGAAAAGTGCAACATGTAAATACGACAAATTTTTTATTTTATTTTTCAGCTATCTGAAATAATCATTGTATGCCTCATGTGAAGCTTTGCATTGCTGCACTAGTAAGTGTTTTTCGAGACACTGGTTCCAGGCTCTATCACTTACGCAACAATGATTGGGAACTACAGTTTCACGCGCGCTCCAAATCACTATAGAATTACAGTGAGATAAGCCCACGAGAATTCCGCCGAATTTCAAAAAATTCCATACGCAGAGGTCTTCGTGAGACGCTGTAAGTATTCCAGATTTGAATTCCGCGATGTTTGGGTAAACGTTATTTGTTTATTTGTCAGAGTAGAAAATACGAGGCTTTTGGCGATTGCAAAACCGGTAGTTCTAAAACTTTTCAAATATAATTCGTTGTAAGTGCTGCCCTCCTCTGCGCTTTTCATTTTCGCGGGAACATTTGAATCTACATACATCGCAACGCATGCAGAAAGTATAACATCACATAAAAAACTGTAATTTTTTCATGAACTGAAATTCTAGAATATAATCTACAATTCTTTATGAATTATGTCTACCTTTCTACAAATTAGATTTAAACTTAATTTGAAACATTATTCTTCTTGTACACATCTTTATTCCATCTCAGAAAATGTAACAAATATCATTTCCAAAAAGGCGAAACCTGCCACAACAAATACATAAACCATTTGCTGGTACCTTCCATTCATCCCCATCGCACTTGCAACCATCCAGCCCCACTCCCACATCATACAACACCTTATACACGTGAAAAAACAAAGCTCAAATCGTTCGCGCACCTCTTTTACACATACACCTAACGCCGCACGAGGTCGGCTCATTTCCCTTCGTTTCCCCTCTCTCTATCTCTCTCACACGCGCGCGACTTTATAAATAAACGCGCACGCGGTCTCGGCCGCGCGCTTGACTACTCTTGCTTCTGCTACGCGCGCGCCTACTACTCTTTCGGAAAGTCCCCTTCCCCCCTACACTTATACGCGAGAAGAGAGAGAGAGCGCGCACGTTGCAAAACATGCGAGGAGGTGCCGCCGCCGCCCGCCCGCGAGTGTCTTCGCCGCCGTCAGTGTCGCCCGTCCCCAATGGCCGTCGAGGAGAAGACCGAGCGCGACGATTACCCGCCGATTCGCAGGTTCCAGGTATATACACACATACCCCGAGAGAAAGAAAGTTAGGTGCGGAGAGTGCTGCAGCTTGATTCGCGAGTGCGCGCGGTCCACGAGATCGAAATAGATATAAACGGGGTGAGGGGCAGCTTCAGTGCGTGCGGAATGTGAAGCTCGCGCTGTTGAGCTACGTGATGTGTGATGGCTATCAGACTATGTGTTCAACGGTGTCCCGAATGATGTGATCGAAAAGTCGAGTGTGTGTGTGTGGTTCCGCGCGAGGTGGGCTTTGGATTTTATTTTTAGGTAGTTTCGGATAGTGTCTTATATGCGCGACGAAAGCTCTCGCGGGGGGCAGTGAAAGTTTCTCTAACAGCATCGCGGTTGGTGAAGACTATGGGTGTCGATATATAATTTTGGATGAGAGGAAGGAGGAGGGAGAGTGTGTCGGCTCCACTTGGCTTGTCATAATAATATATATACAATGCCGCGAAAACGTGTTAACGAGTTGGCAAGGCGATATAGAAGCGTACGCACTCGTGAGCTTCAATGAAATTATTAATGTTGTAAATTATTAAGTATATATAATCGAGCGGTTGAGAAAGAGAGCGAGAGAGTGAGTGCGTGGAGATTCAACCGGTGTCAGTCAGGCTTGACCCAGTTTTGTTTAATTAATCTCCCGAATATCCCACGACGCTCGCTTCTCTTTTGTGAAACAAACTCTAACTTTTCGCTTCGCACCAAAACTATTTACGCGCTTCAAAGCAAAGCTCTCTCTCTCTCCGCGATTCTGCGCTGGCGCCTCTGTATTCAGGTCATTTTTGTCCACCTCCATATATAAAGCATTTTCTCTCTCCTCTTCCGTCTCGAAAAGCCGATGATTTATCGAAAAACTACGTGCGTTTATATTATGTGTGTGTGTGTGATGCTTGTAGGCGCGGGAACGGCGAAAGCTCATGCGACTCTTTTTCGGGGTGGGGGAGGGCTTAAAAATAGTCGCGGACGAAGGTCCCAAGCGAGCGCGCGATTACCACGCTTTCATTCAAGAAAAGCTATTTTTTCCGACTCGTTTCCTTGATTGATGGGCTCCACTTTCATGTTGCCCGAGAATAAGAGAGAGAGTTAGGGTTAAGTGTTTTTTTTTGTGTATGTCGTGGGTTTGGTGATAGATGAAACTTTATTTTTGTTCGATAGGGCAGCGCCGCTATTGTTTGTGAATGATGGATTTTGCTCATGTTTGTTGTTCAGCGTATTTCCGTAAATAAAAGGCTATAATTATATCGACATAATTTTTCGTACATAGAATGTATCCGTACAAACATTGTTAAAAGCACTCTCCGCACTTGTATAAAAATGCTGCCGCGCCTCAGTTCCCAAAGTGGCAGTTTAATTTTGCGAACGTTGTATGGCCTCTTATCTATACACCGGTATACACGTTATCGTTTTATATACGCGCGCGCGCACTCATATAACAGATTAGATAACGCTTTTTGTTTTCGATATAGCGTGCGCGCGTTGCAAAGTTTATTCGCGTATTCTATTATTAAATTGAACAGCGCGCCTGACGTAATAATGTGTCAAAAAGATTAAATTGATTCTCGAAGTAAGCGCGGGTCACCTGTGCGCGCGTCCATACGCTTCAAGTATAGACGTGTACACCTGCGCACGGAGATCTTGAAGTGCGTTTGTCTAAAAGCCGTATACGTGCGCGGCACACGGCTTGAATTTCTTTTCAGGTACAGCATCGTATATACTTATTCTGTCAATGAATTCTATGCGAAGTACTACAAGAGACTATTTAAAAAGTATTTTTAGATATGAGTATAGGAAGGAGAAAATAAATTTGTCTTTGAATAAATTGCAACGGGCTTCTTCTTTAATAACGTTATTCAACAATTATGTATTTTAAACATAAATTTTTAGAAGGGGGAATTTGAAATAATTAAACTCATCAGAGAGAAATATTTGTCAGCGACAGTAATTTCGTGAGTCACACTTTTGATCAAATATATGATCAACGCTTTATCGTTTGCAGCACTGCAAACGTTGCTATAGGTCTTAATCCTTGCAGAGTAAAATAAATGTTTGTAGAAGATTATAAGTATATATGAATAACGACGAAACTGTACTTCTATTTGTTATTTCACATTTTCTGGGCTCTTCATCTCGCTAGAATAACATCGCCAATGTTGTTCGCGTTAATTAGAACATTTTGTGTAATGTGTAATCTAATTAAATTAAAGTATGAAGTATAATTAATTTAAAGTATGATGTATAATTGATTTAAAGTATAAAGTATACATAATTAATTTGAAGAAAAACGTGTTAATAACACTTAAGCTAATTTTACTGAACATAATGACGATGACTTAATAGTTAAAACGAAACAAAACTAAAGTGACCGTAAAATGTATTTTTATGCGCTACTTAATAATAGTTATTAGGTATAGTTACGAGTTTCGCAAACTTTGCTCAAATTATCATAATGCTTCAGAAAGTTATTTTTCTTATTTCGAGATATATATTTAACTTTGCATCAATGTATTTTTTTGCATAATGCATAACATTGTTTCAACTCGTATATCAATTACAAACTCACAATTTCACGAGTTTGAACACAAGCCCTCACTTTGCAAACGATAGATTTATGATTTCATTACTCCGCTTTCCTGCGCACACACATCGCATGCTTTTATAAGCTTAAAACGACATCAAATCATTCAAATCACTTGTTAACTTCGTGTGTACCTTGAACCCAAACATCGTTTTGGACTCATTCCAGATTCACTACGATTTTTGCGAGTACATCGACGATTGGATAAGTAGATCCATCATTTTAAGTGTCTGAAGTTATTTTATTATTTCATAATTTTAAAATACTTTATTTGTTTTAAGGTTAATATCCATTCAATTCTTTTAACATATTTTTTATTCTGTGTAGGTATACTTGAAAAACGTGTTTTAACGGGTAGATCAAATAAAAATTACCATACTGCATGAAATATTCAGATAACAAGCTTATTTAACTGTAACACAAAGTATGTGTTTAAAATTAAGTATAGGTAACTAAAAGATAATTTGTGAAATGAAATACTCTTAATATTTATATTACACACTTCCCGCACGAAGTATCAGCTTATTACACCCATTTACTGTTCTTTCAAACATCAAATATCGATATCCCAAAAAGGTTATTTTACTTTACGTCTATCAACAAAAATAAATATTAAAAGTGTATACACTGCTAGTAACGGCTTTTGTTTACAAACGTCTAACAAGGCCATACATCATCAGTACGATAATCGACGCACTCCAACAATTTTATATACCTCATACCCCCCTACCTTCCAAAAAGAAAACATATTCAACAACGCCATGTCTACCCACCCGATTATCACTGCCTCCTCCCAACACATAATCGCGTGCAAACTACCCATTTTATATATATATTTATATATACCCACGCGTGGCATCCTTCGAACTATAGACCGGGCGGTGTTCGGCTTTATAAATAAAACGCGCGGCTGCGCGGCATACGCGAGCGCGCGCTTTGGCTCTATATATTTTCACCTCGTCACCGTTCGCGCGCGCCGCGCAGCGATTTTCAGCATCGGCGCGCAAATCTGCACCGACTCTCTTCCCTTTTTCGCACGGTTCGCCGAGCGTTGCTCGGGCGGGCAAATTTTGCGGGAAATCGTGTGTGCGGAGAAGAAAGAGGTGTTGAGGGAGAGTATAGGATAGATGGCTTTCTTGAAGTTGAGGTTTTGAAGGGTTGGTATTGGGCTGGGAAAGTTATGGGATGGTTAATGATTTGTTCGTGAAGTTTAAATATTATAATCTATATAAATTATTTATCAATTACTGTCAGTGACGTTTACTCGCTTTTTATAAAGAAATATTGCATTTTCTTAGAATCTTAGTAAAACTTACAAATTATATTGGTATTCGTTGAAATAATTGACATAAGATCATTTTTCATAATTTGGATATCGTGCGCGATATTGAGTTAATTATAAACTCCATTATCATTATAAAGCTCATAAATTAACGCAAGCTAACGTAAAGTTAGTTTGAAAGCGCATCGTGATTACTGAAGTGCTCTACGATGCTTACGATCGTTATACAAAATTGATGCTTCTCGTTTCTCTAGAGCATATGCCAACAACGAAAGAAAAAAAAAGACCCGCATTATTGGTGTGTATGTGTTCCCGTCGCGTGCAAAGACATAATAACACCCTCAAGCGTCCACTTTTCGTCGAAAAGAAGCCGATATGCGTTCATAGTTTATGTGCGAATCCGGGAATTTACGTTCACTCGCAAAAGCGTATAATACAGACAATAGGTATATAATTGATACAATATTATGAGCTGATAAAAATTAAGCGCTATCAATTTGTAAAGTGATAAATAGTTTTTTTTTGCGACGTGTACTATCTTTTTTGTAAAATTGTTAATATAGTGAAATAAAAATGAACAATTTCAAGATCACTGGTCAATTAGTTCAATGAACACTTTGAATCGGGAACCAATATTGGATAGCTTGTATTTAGTGCAATTTTGATGCCACTGGCAGATGAAACATTCGCGTCCCGGCGCAATTATAATCGGACTCTGCAGAGTATACAATTTAGTTTTTAATTGGCTAAGGCAGTTAAAGGAATGAAGTGGACAAAATTTGGTGTATTGAAACGAATCGTTTATACCGGGAGTGAATTGCAGGTACTTTTCACTTATTGAAAAAATCGACACTGTGTACTAGTCATGGAGTTATGTTTATAAGAGACATTAATATCGTTGTAAAAAATATGACATTAAAATCTTTGTAAAAAATATAAAACATTGTGATAAAACAATTGTAAAGAAAAAAGTTCAACTATGTAATTTTTTAAGCTATCCCAATTATTTTGTTTATGAAAATACGAACATATTTTTATATATTTAAAGATACAGGCTGTAGTATACTTCGGATATCTATATTTTTTTTAAATCTTTCAGATTAGTTATTTAATTAACGAAAAATTGTACGTAGGATCGTCAAAGTAATAACAATCATTACCGTCAAACATTGACATTACCATTCGTCCAAAGACTTCCTAGAAATTCGCCGTGCGCATAACCGCCACATTATTCAAACATTGTAATTTTCATTTTCAACCATCAACAAATGACCTTTTTTCCTTTCAACACACATCAAAATCAAATTCTCCAAACTCATCAACCCCTACACAATAATAACCCTTTTTTCTAAATTACAATATCCCTCCAACCTCTTCCCCGACTAAACAAACACCAATCCCATTTTACCCCTTTCACGCGACCTGCATCGCACCTGAAAAGACAGCACCTGCAAAATGCATCGCGCGTTCTCAAGGTCTCGGTCCTCGTCGCAGTCGTCACCCCCCAAAAGAGAGTATAATCAACCAGCCAGCCAGCCGTGTGTACACAGGTACCTATATATATATATATATATATATACGTTTCACCCTCTCTGCTGACGCGCGCGCGCACACAGAGCGAGTGTATACTTTATTGATCGCGAGTACCTACACAGGGGCGTATCCTGGGGCGAGTGTCCTGTCCCTCGGGAATCCCCGGCGTGAATTTTCCCCGAGGATGAGCACAGGGAGGGGAGGGATTTTCCCAACCAACGAAAAGGGATTGGCTTCGCAAAGGATGCTTAGGCGCGTATATATTTTTAGACATTTTCGAGGTTTCAATGGTATATGTATATAATGGGTGTATACATAACGCTCGGGTGAGAGTGAAAGCACGTTTTTTTTCTCGCGTGCTTGCGGGGCAGTAGAGAACGCGGCGGCCTCGTTTATTCGCCGCATGTATTTGCATAGAGCTGATGTTTTGATATTTATGGTGTAACAGATTTGCCGTTGGTATATATAACATTGATGGAATAAATCAGAGGCTCTGTGTTGAAACAGCTATTCTTTTGTCTCTTCGCGACTTTATTGTCGTAGTAGTATCATATAAGGAGGAGAGTATATGAACACTATAGGAAAATATTTCATCAACGACATACCTACGTTGTACGTGTCTGAGAGAAAATAATAGGCATTCTTTTTTTTGCGGAGCTTTACCTCGTTTCGGAGATCATTATGGTAGTCGGCGTTGAGTGAAGCCGGTACGATTTATGACCGGGCCTTTTTTTTGCTGTGACTCAATCTTGAAGGTATAGCTGGAAGGGTCGGCAACGGTTGAACCATGATTGTCTCGAAACAAAGAAGACGTTAATTGGTATAGTTGCCAGAATTGGTTGCTTTGAAAACTCTTCTAAAAATTATTCTGAACTAAACGCAGTCAGTGAATCATTGCGAAGGAATATAAAAATTAGATCAGACTAACGAAAAAATGAGATTTGCGTATCTTCTGACACACTTGAGAAGAAAACTCTATAACCAGATCAACAGCGCGCGCGCGTATATCAAATAACCACCTCCCCTGAATACGTCTCGTGTACATCAATAAAAATTTTTATCGGATCCACTTCCATCAAAGCGTAAAATTTATCCCCACACACTTCATTAAATTTTACTTCACCAAGCGAACCTACATGTCTACACCCTTACAGAAACTCGAGCAGCCGGTATAACCCTGCACGCTTCTCTCGGCATTTAATCCCAAAGAATTAACGCGCCCCGTACTCCCACGGCCATAATTTATCGTCCCGACTCTTCATCCTGCCTTATCAGCGACACCTTATACACGCGCTCTCTACCTCCCAGAATATATACCTATATCTACTCCGGCTCATAACTCCGTTCGCGAAATATATCGTACAAGAGACCGGGCACATCTCGAGATTATCTCTCTCAACGTAATATATATACGTACACCTATCGTGTATGTACGCATTTCTCATACATATAACTTTTTTTTTACCAATCAGCCTCTTTCTCGCTCTTGGCGTGTTGCGCAACTTTGTACTCGCCAAAGCCCTACGCCTCGGCCGGGCTTCATCTGGGTCTCTTGTGGTGGCGGCATTCCAGGAATGCTATAAATGAATGAAACTAATCCGCGCGTGCGAGCGCAACGGGGCACTGCAGATTAATAACGGGAGGTGTATTGTGTTGTTGTGCTTATAATGTGCTATCGGCCGCGTGAAATCTCAAGCGCGAGTTATATTGAAGTTTATATACTATAAGGATTAGTGATTAAGGCGGAAGGGGAATCAAAGATGAAGGAGGGTGCGAGGAGAGGGATATTTGATTTTGCGCGTTATTATTTCTGGGTGCTTGAGATGGGCGTGGTAAAGGGGATGCTGGGGTTCATTCGGTTTCTTATTTTTACGTTGTAATTAAGACAGTCGGTGGAGTTAACGACGGGTGTAAGGGAAATCGTTGCTGAAAATTAAGTGTGTGATTCTGTGTTGAACACAGCTAAGGGGATGTCGGAACATGTATTCAAATGCGTAATTATTAATATGATATATTTTTTGATATCGTTTCAATTTTGAATTTTTAATGATTATCTTTGGCATCCACTGTTCTATAAACTTATTTTAAACAAAATGCAATTAAAATTGTTAAGGTAAACTAGAAGATAGATGAAAATGACGAAAAATCTGATGGAATGTGAGAGGAATTCTATACAGGACCTCCATATTTAAAAGGTTCAAAAAAAGAAAAAAAAAAAAAAAAATTGGAGGGATCTCTTTGTAATAAATTATTTCTCATTCTTCAGGTCGTATAAAATAGACGAAGAAAAGGCTCTGGCTATTTGACCGGCAGTATACATATAAAGTACACACTGATTTATTAGAGTACACGTTTCTAAATAACGAACCTTAATGTTTGTTTTATTTTGATATTTGATTAGAGAAATTATATCCCCTTATATATTATCACCAACGCAATATGGAAAGATTAAAAATAGATTTGACTTTGAAATTTTATAAATTATCGGCTATATAATCGAAGACTTAAAAAATACTTTTTTTCTCTTCTCAACAGCGCGGAAACCTTGGAGTAAATCATATTTTTCACGTCGTAAAATATAACTGGAGTACGAGGAGTGATAAATGTGTTTTTACAGCGGTAAAACTAATCTCCGGGGGATTTCTGGAATGTCGCCTCGCGTTTGTCAATGCGTCAAATAAACGTTGTATCATTGATCTTGTTTCCTATCATAATATGTAATAAACGCGGCTATAGTCACACCGGCGGAGAATTTCATGTTAGACAAATGTAGGCGAAGTGTTTGGGGGAAGTAAAATTGTTGATTAATTGCGCGAAGTAACGGCAGCTAAACTGTTGAAAATGCTTTTTAATTATGGCGTTTACGCGTAATAAAGTATACGTGATAAACACGGACCTTTCAACTCATATTTATCAAAATAAATAACTTCCACGGTAACATAAATATGAAGCACGTTTACGTACACCATTAGTTTTCTGTTAGTATTTTCATTAAAATAATTTCCATCATCTTTTTCACTTCAAGGGTGTTATTTACACAACGCAAGTATGTATACCTATACAATTCTCATAGTCTCGCGTAACAAAACTTCCACACGCCACTCTACCTCAAAAAGCCCATCAAAAGCAAAAAGCCCCACTCCATGAATTTTCGAAACCCCCATCAACTCTTCCCTTCCTGTCTCCCTTCCGCATTATCCGTCCGGTAATCACGCGGTCCGCTCGACTTAAAAAGGGAAGAAAGAAAGAAGGGACGACAAGCAGAGCCCCGAGGCATCGCTCGAGACGACGGGTCGAATGAATGAAAAGCGAATGGAATCCGACATCGCGTCTACACAGCAGCAGCGACGAGGTTAAAGGCCGATTAGGTAGGTCGGCTGGTGTAACGCCCGCGAATTGTCCCCCTTCCGTCGATTGCGACGCGCGCGCGGTTTGTTTACTCGGTGCTTACGTTGTTCGGGGGTGTATAGGTAGGGGGTTGGATGTCGTAGAGGTGGTGGTTTTGTAAGTCGGTTGTATAAAGGTGAGATTGTGAGGGAGAGGGTTGGGAAGGGGCGATTTGTGTTAGGTTTTTGTAGGAAGATTTTTCTTGGAAAAAATATATAAGTCTTAAAACTTTTGTACGTAGCTGAATTATTTATTTTGCGTATATCTTTAGTAAAACTTTCGGTATACTTATATAGTATATGTTACAGTAAGTTTTGTAAAATTGTTATTTTTACAAAATTTTTCTCTTGGTGTACGTTTCACAGCTACTGTAGCTAGTATCATCTTTGAAATTATTTTTATATTTTTATAAAAGTATGTATCAATATTATTCTTAAAAGACAAAAACCGATTGTTAGAATACGGAACACGCTCTCATTTTTTTTTCAACATATTTATAAAACAATATTGATTTTCATTAGATCCACGAGCCGGAGCTGCAGTTCTTTTTTTGTCACCTTTTTGTACAAGTTAAAAGTAGAAAAGCTCTTTCTCTCTCTTTGTCACGCTTTCACACTTTCACTGGCGCACTGGAGTGCTGCAATTAACCTTTTGCCAAACAACTCCCTTTTTCCAGTTTCGGGATACAAAAGGCAGAACTTACAATTGGACGAAAACGTTGTTTTCCCAAATTTGTATGGAAGCTGAAATCGTATTGAATTTCAACCTCGTTTACTTTAATGGAGTGGTTTGATTCTAAAAAGTATAGCTACATTAAATTGAAGAAATTTGGGTATCCACATGAATTATCTCTTTATTCTTGGTATCATTTTTATTCAAACATAAACAATTGTAATTTTTGGATAATCATTTCCCTACAAGTATGGGTAACGATATCTTTAATACCTCTAAAATTTTTTATATTTATTCATTAAACGGACTATAAGTCCTTATGTTATACAGTAGTTTACAATAAGGTGGACATTTTAAAAGGTTCCTAACGAATAGGACATTAATTTAAAATGTTATTGAAATAGATCTAACGGCGTTTTTAAACAGCGAAATTCTGTCGATCGCTGTGTTGTGAGAAGGAAGAGTGTTCCATGAACGTTTCAGACGATTAATATTAGAGTGGAAACCAGTAGTTGACTGTGCAGTTTGTTCCTCTATTGCTCTATAGGTACGTGGATTGTAGGTGATTTTGAGAAGATTTTGAAATCAAATACCAAATCGTACATTCAATCGAGAATTTTTTGATTTGTTGTCTATAAGTCCCTAAAAAATTATTATCCTTTAGAAACAAATTTGAAGAACAACAGATGCTTAGAGGAAAAAAAAATTACCACACGCAATGCATTATTACATTGACTTACTTCCAAAACTGTATCCGTCATACCAACCCTCACACATACACACCTAATTCCTCACAAGCTCCGCAAACAATCCACACAATCCTCCCAATCTCTGTAACGACAACCACCGCCGCACTAAACGCCCGACAATTTCCCCTATATACACGTACGTCTCGGCGATCTGCTTTCGGTCGCGCACGTCAACCAGCCATTTCCACGCTTCCTCTCTCTCGAGAAAAGCCTCCTTCTTCTTAACCACTCGAGACGGCAAGAGAACCAGCTTATCGCTCTCGTCTTATCTCCGACGCGGCGGAGAATCGGAAATACGCGATAAAACCGCTTACCTATTCGCGTGCCGCTTGAGTTGCCGTCGCGGTCGATCGTCGCGGTCGTCGCGTGCGCCCACGATTTCTCCGGTTACCACGTGCTGCTGCTACTGCCACCGCGTATGTATGTGTTTTTTTTCGGAGAATCGCGTGTATTGTGGGTGGGGGGTACAGGTGCAGCGTAGGGCGCATACAGGAAGTATCGGGTGGTATGGTTTTTGCTGAAGGTGGGAGGTGCTGGAGGGTGGAAATTAGAGGAATAGAATGGTGGGATCGATTTTGTAATGGACATCGGGGGGTGAAGCATGACAATTAGACGTAGGTGATTTGTTGCCGTAGTGTATGGTTTTGTTTCTAAGTTTACCTGTTTGTGTGACAATTAATACAACATTAAATAGTTTGATAAAAATAAGATTGAAAATATGTATATTGCTTTGGCTTCTGAAATGGTAAATGTAGAAATTATTATATTAACGAAATAACATTATTTTTCTTTTAAATGGAACTCTTATGATTGAATAATATACTGTCTATAAATGTAATGTAGAGTAAAACTTCACTATTTTGCATGAAAAAGTGTATATTCTTATTCAGTGAACGCTCTGTTTTATAATTTTACTGTTAATAAAAATAAATTTTTAAATTTATTTTAGAAATTTAATTTCTAATCCTTTTTTCTTCTTCTAAATTTGAAATAATTAAAGTTTCCCAGGATATGTTTAACTATTGTGACTTATATTATAAGTATAGTTTCTTAGGACTTTAATTTCATAATTAATATAAAATAACATGAAAAAAAATTCTGCTCTCTTTAAATGAATAAGTGAATTTCAGTTCTGTAACCCAGATTTCGTTTTTTTTGTAGAGTATTTCAAAATATCACTGATTCTCAGTGAAATTCCGCTGATTCAATATTTGACAGTAGATAATGACATTGAAACGATCATCTTCAATATATTTATACCCCCTAATCCTAATTTAATATAATCAGTCTAAAAAAAAATGTTCCGAACCCACCAATACGCATACAAGCGCAACCTACACCCATTGTTCCCTAAATTGTTTGCAATGACCCAGCAAAACCACCATCACCGTACTACCACAAGTCATCCTATACCCGCGCAGCCTCATCACCGTCATCACCGCTTCTACGCTCATTCCCCTACCCCTAAGCAGAATCCTCGCCTAATTCTTCTACGATCGATCCCCAAAATTTCCATTTATATAAGCCAAACAAGTCACCATCGCAAACTCCCCTCGCAAAAAAAACAAACATCTTCCAAGAGCGTCAGAGTTGTTTGCCTTTAATATCCCTAAAACTCGCGCGACTCCGACCGGCTAAAATCCTTCCCCGAATCGTAAAATCCACCCTCCGGAATAAGAAACTTTCCTCTCTCTCCTACAAAAACACACATCATACACGTATTAGCCCTACACGTTAATCAAGCCTTCCGTACGGAGGAATCGCAGGAATGTTCCTCGCTATACTATACCGCCACCCCGGCGAAAATCCTCCCCCTTGCGTCATCATATACACGCACGCGGCGAACTCGCAACAAGAGTCTACTTACTCGCGTTCTCTCTCGCTAAAAAAAAGAAGAGGAAGAAGCAGAGAGGAGGAGGTAGTATAGTAGTATAGCACACGCACGTTACGCGCGACTGTAAATGTATGCGTGTGTGCGCGCAATCGTTGCGCAGCTCGCGCGACTGCGCCCTGCGGCACCAGCAGCGGCGGCTTCCTCCTCCTCCTCCTCTCTCGCGGTGGGGTTGATACTCGAGGGACTGCTGCGCTGGTGTAGTATAACGCTGAGGGTAGGTGAGTGTACGTAGCGCGAAGGAGGGATGTGCATTAGGTGTGTGGGTGGATGTAGGTCTGTGGGTGTGCTGCGCGCTATACTCGCTGCGTTTTGGAGGGCGTTTGAATCTGCGGGGTGTAAAATTTGGGAGTGTAATAAGCAAAGGTTTGATTTCTGTTTTTTAAATAATGTTGTAATTTGAGATGACGTTGAGAGGTGTAGCAGAAAATTGGTGTTACATAGTAGTTGGAAATATTGTTTAATTCAAGATTTATTGCTATAAAAGTATTATATTAAATTTACATTATTATCTTATTTTTGCATAAAATTTCAATTAAAAATATTCTGTGGAAAGATTATTATAGTAAAAAAATAATCTTATTACATTATATAGTATTAAAACTAATAAAAAGATCATCTCCAAAGAATCGTCTTATCACCCCCTTATACATTTTTCCTAACTATATCGATGAATTTCCAATAATTCGATTTATGTATCTTTTCAGTATACAACGAATCCTATACAGTTTTACCCTACTTTTCACTCCTACGTATAAAATCGCGCGCAAATCGTGCGAATACACTCAACTGTACTACTAAACCACTCCGCTACAAACGAGGCTCTCTTTAAAATGCAAAAGTGCATTTGTTTATCCCCGCTGCACGCGATATAAACTAAAAGCGGATATGCAAATCTCATGTAAATCGCACGGCAATTTACATATAGCGCATTCGCGCATACAAGTAGCACACCGTAACGTAAACCCGATGCGTGTAAACTATCGATCAACGCGCGCGAAACAAGATCACGGCGCTCGTATCCTCTATTATTACAGTCCTCTAAAAAAACTGTATACACATACGTTCTCATCATCCCTTCCGTATCATCTACAACCCCTTCTCGACACAAAAAATCGTAAAAAATCCTACACAGTCATCCCCGTTACATAACAATCTCCTATATACCGGCCCTAAACCCTCACCCTTATCCCCGTACATATAGGTATATGACGACACTACACCAGCACAGCCGCTCTACATACAACAAATAACAGGGTGGGGGGTATGCGCGTGCGCCGGCGACATAGCATGAGGGGAGGCGCTCCGTCGGCGAGCGTCCCGGCGCCCTTCGCGGCAGCGGCAGCAAGTGTACGACGGGCGACGGCGGCGCGAGCAAGTGCACGTCTCTCTCTCTCTCACACTCCTACACTTATACTGATACTATATTACACATCACAGGTTCGCGAGTGCGCCTCGCCGCCGGTCGTTCGCGCGCGATGCCGACGACGTCGACGACGACGATAATCATGAGGAGGAATACGCTAGTGAAGTCTCTCACCGCGAGAGAGTGAAAAAAAAAAACGTTGTTATATATTGTTGTTTTATAGTGATATTGTACAGTGCGCGGACGACGAGAAGTATATAGTGTGTCTGTGTCCTGTGTGCGTGTGTGCATCAGGCAGCCGCCAAGGAGCGAGTTGTCGCGATGGTTACCGACAGCACCAGCCAGGTATGCATTCATGCCAGAAAGAAAGACAGTGACACATAGGTGGTACACGTAATGTACAATATGAGGCTTGTGTGTGGATGCGCATGTATATATAATATGTGTGTGTGTGTGGGGGGTGAGATGTAGGTTTCGAGGCTGCTGGACGATGAATATAAGAAGAGGAAGGCAGTGAATGCGCGCGCGATGAGAATATAATGTAACGCGATTGCCTCGGGCCGACGGAGCGTTTCGTCATATAGACTTATATCTGCGCGTGTGTAAAGCGATTAAGTACTATAAAGCTGCAGGGAAGAAAAAAGCTCGCGCGTATATTTAGTCTGCAGCGAGCCCTTTAAATCGAGCGCTCTAAACCAATCTCCCAAAGCTCTCTCTCTCTCTCTCTCTCGCTTTCTTTGACTCCCCTTATAGGTACACGCATACATGACATACGTGTATACGTGTATATATACACCCTCGAAAAAGTAACCCCGGCGTTGAATAATTCACCCCCCCCCCTCCACCTCTCCTACCCCCTCGCGAAGAAG
>UXGD01004940.1:0-15734 GCA_900474315.1 Torymus auratus
TGCAAAATCCAATAATCCAGGTTTTCAAACAAAATTGGGTTTGTTTTGTTTTAGTTATAAAATGAATGCATTTTGTTAAGATATCAACAATCCTTAATGCTTTTACAATAATATTTGTCAATAAAATAACGTTTAATATGACCCTATGAACGTTTAATCGGTTTAAATTTATTTAAACCGATTAAAAAACAATTACGTATGTCGAATTTACACAAAATTTGAAAAAATTGAGTTATTCTGGCTTAAAAAAATAAATCCACGATGATAAAAATAGAGCCACGGTGGCTCAGCGGTAGCGCATCGAACTCGTAACCTAAAGGTTTAGGATTCGATTCCTGCTCCCGTAAAAAAGCCAGCACCACTGAAAACACGAATTTTTTCATCTGTTTACTTTCACCGTAGTGTTGGTAGTTCGGAACCCACTTGAAACTGTAAGTCCAGTAGTTGGGGCGGTAGCGTCCTCCAACTATCTATAGGCTTCGCTAACAAACACATTCACTGCCTTGGAGTAGAAGCAGATGATAAAATTGTACTGTTAACTTACTTCAGATTCTACAGTAGTTTCCGCTGCAGTGAGAGTTGTGTTGAGCGGCCGAAACCAGGAGGTACCCATTTTATGCTGAACTAAACAAGTTACGATCTTCAAATTTAACATGTTATAAAGCAAAATCAAACAGAGAAATCAAACTACGATGGCTTTCGATTTGGGGTAGTCCCGGTCAACACAGGGGGAATATCGGTCACTAGAAATATATTCTTTTTATAGATAAATAATTCACTTAATTAAATTATATAAGCAAGAAAAGTGTTCACAATATTATTATTTATCATTTCTCAGCGAAACACGCAGTTATAAATTGATTGTTACTTATAAAATACCTCACCTAAATGTTGAGTGACCCAAGATAGCAAAAGTGAGGTTATGTTCTCACTGTCGAATAAAAAAAGTCGTAATGAAATATTTTTTGTATCTAAAAATGGTTTTTTTGTCCTCAGGGCGCGAAATGAAATTTTGCGGTCCGTATACAGGCCGCGAAATACTAAATGTAAGGCCTAGGCCGCGAAATACATTTAGTATCTACTAGTACTATATTCCTTGTAAATAGGTGACCGGAATTAGACAGTGACCGGCATTACCCCATTCTCCCCTACATGCTTCAGCTATGAAGACACAAAAGCCGTACTATAGTACAAATTATAAGAAAATTATAACGAGATTATTTGAAAAGTCTGATAAACTATATTATTAATATAATGCTTTCTAAAAATGTATTTATAACTATCATGCCGAATTGTTTTTTAAACTATTATATATTTCTATATTATTTACCTATAGTTATATTAAATTACAAGCTAACGGTTGTTAATAAAATTAGTTGAAAGTAGATTCTTTTAAACACGAGAAAAAAAACAATCTGCTAAACAACATTCCTAACACATTATCTCATAAACTTTTTTTTTAACTATCACAAAGCTTCCTCTAGGAGGAAGCAAAATTGCACAAATGACTTTTTTATTACATTACATTCAAAAAATCAATCTACCAAGCATTTTCATAATATATAATTTCTCTCACCATAAAAATTTCAAGTAAAATAGATATAATATTTAGTATTATAAACAGAAAGATGGACACAAGTATGGTTTGTAGTAGATACTAATAAACATAGTTTATAAACGTATAAGTTATCTTTACTAATATTTTAATGTGATTAGGAAAAAATAGTATCTGTTTAAAAAAGAAATAAATTATCTTTTTTATTGTAAAATATTATCTACATATAGTTATCACAAATACTACAACTTATTCATCTAAAAATGTATCAAAACATACAGTCCAAGTGCTTTACACTGAAAGTTAAGGATGTTCAATGGTTACAGCAAAGTTAACAGAAGTCTTTGGAATTTTAATATATGTCATTACTTAGATAAAATAAAAGTACCTTGAATTTTTTCAATATTTTATAATGAGCATTTTTTTCGAGAAAAAAATTCTTGAAAATCGAGTTTTTAACATCGACTTTTGTGAGAGAGTGTAGTTATCTGATCTTTGAACATAAAAATCTCTTATAAAAAGTGAACGGGCTGGCATAGTCTTACTATTACCGGCCGAGTAATTGACATAGATTAAAGCTTATTAAAAATAAAATACGTAGAATCAAAAAAATCAAGAGCACATTGTTCTGTGGTCTTGAACGTTCTATCATCCAGTAAAAGTTTGAAGTCGAATTATCAAATGGTTTTTACAAAAACTTTGAACAGAACAAAATTCAGTTTCATTCAAAGTTTTTGTAAAAACCACTAGATATTTCGACTTCAAACTTTTACTGGGTGATAGAACGTTCAAAACCACAGAGCAATGTGCTCTTGATTTTTTATGATTTTACGTATTTTATTTTTAATAAGGGACTGTCCACATAGTGGGTTTTGGGCTTTGAGCTTTGGGCTTTGGTCAATGAGTAAACAAAAATCGTTGTCGATCATCTTGTAAATTCACAATCCGTGGTCAAATATAAGGTTATGTCAGTATTCAGTTGTATAGAAGTTCTGTTCGTCTTCAACCACGGATTGTGAATTTACAAGATGACCGACAACGATTTTTTTACACATTACCTAAAGTCCAAAGATCAAAGCCCAAAACCCACTATGTGGACAGTCCCTAAGCTATAAACTGTGTCAATTGCTCAGTCGGTAATGGTACGACTATGGCACCCCCCTTACGAGATAAAGTTAAGAAAAACATTCATTCGAATAGAAAAATAATCAAAGAATGAAAATCCAGAGGGATTTTGGTCGCTTACAAGGCATTTGGGAAAGAAGTAGGTGAAAATGTAAACAAATCGTTGAGTTCGTCGGCTTGCGCCAGGGGGTGTGCGGTGAGCGAGGAGATAGGGGCGTCCCTCGCCTCTCCCCGCAGCATGACACCATTGAACATCCTTAGGCATCTATAATTGATTTCAAATTTTTGTGAAATATTCATTTTATCACTTTCATAATTGACCTTTTTTCATTGAACTTCTAGAATCACTTATAGCACTCTATTCTTCCAGACTTTATATTTAAATATTAACGTGAAGTCAACGTCACTTTTTGGTTCCATTTTCAATTGTTCGAGGTTCAACATCAGTTAATTCAAGTTCATTTTTATAAGCCTGAAAAAGCAAAAACATATTATTTTATTGAATGCTTTTAAAACATAATTTCTGTTTCTTTGCTATTCCTTACTTTCTCTGCAATTTTCTTAAGATGCTCGGCCATCGCGCTCCCAGTTTGTTGGACCATTTTCGTGAAATGGCCATTGTTCTTTTGAAGAAGAATATGTGGATGATCAAACTCTATTGCTTCTCCAAAGCTCATTACTAAAACTTTATCACTATCCATTATAGTGTTCAAACGGTGAGCTATAGTAAGGACTGTACAATCCTTGAACTGAAATTAAATCAAATAATAATAAATTTATATTACTGCTACAAATTAATTAATTGAAAATATTTTTCATGTATAAGATTACACGCACATTAATTCTTATAGTTCTCTGTATAAGAGCATCAGTGGCAGGGTCAACATTAGCAGTGGCTTCATCCAATACGAGAATCTTATTCCTCTTGACAATAGCACGAGCCAAGCAAAGTAATTGCCGTTGACCTGCACTTAGATTGCTGCCACTCTGGTCAACCGGCTGATCCATAGAAACAAAGGCTTTATTTAATTCTACATCTTGCAAAGCTGACCAAAGTGCTGCATCGTCGAACTCATGGAAGGGATCGAGATTGTCTCTAAGCGTTGCAGAAAACAACATCGGTTCTTGCGGGATAATTGAAAGCTTACTGCGCAGATCTTTCAAACCGATTCGGTTTGAATCTACACCATCAATATAAAGGCTTCCTTCAACTTTGGCTAATCGAAATAGAGCAGATATGAGAGATGATTTGCCAGCTCCTGTTCGACCAACGATTCCGACCTTTAAAATATTGAACATGATAAAATATTAAATAATTCAACACTTATTTTTTACAAAATAACAGTAATTACCTTCATTCCAGGTTCTATATTTATGCTGAGATTCTTTAGAACAGGGTCTACTGCATCTGTATACCTAAGATAAAGATGGTCAAATTTAACTTCTCCTTTAGTAGGCCAAGTTTTTGGTGGTTCTTTTCCAGGTTCACTATCAAATGGTCCCTCTTGTTCTAATTTCGTGAATTGGAAAAGCCGTTCAACACCTATCATTTGCGTCACCATCTCCGCTGCCATTTTCATTCCATGTTGCAATACACCGCAAATGGTCAAAACTTGTGTAATGGCAAGACCAACGTTACCGCTAGAAACATTCGTACTATCTAGAACAATGAAACTGTATGTAACAGTAGCGACGAAGATGACTGATACTAGATCGATCCAAAATCCAAAAGCTGTCATGGTTGATAAAACCAATGAAAATGCTGATGTGTGTACATCCTGATGAATGTCAAACTCTTTGCAAACTATTGTCTCAGCTCTACATGAACGGATGGTTAAAAGACCAGACAGAGATGAGTTCGCATGAGAAAGTACTGGACTTTTGGCTGAAAGGTAATATTTTAATGCGTAAGTTTGTTTTTATTATTTTAAAATAATATCAGAAAAGTGTATATTAACCATTTCCTTCTAATCTTTTTACACTTTGTGCTGTCGCAAGATAAATATTTTTGATGTTCCAATGCAAAATTAGCATAATGCACATTGGGAAAACCATCCACCAATTAATGATAAGTATTTGGATCATGATACCAATTAAGATTGAAAGCACTTGAAATGATTCAACCATTGCTAATGAAAGAATTTCATCTACGGCTCCAAGATCTTTTGAAAATCGATTAAGGATTCGGCCTGTCAAAGAAATAAAAATAAGTTGTAGAGCAAAAAAGTGTATTTCAAATTAAAAGAAATCATTCAGAAAAATCATACCCGAGGGATTTATGTCGAAGAACCTCATAGGCGCTTTTAGTATACAATTTATCATCAAATTATGAATATTAAAACTTGAATTTTTACAAATTTTATACAACAATACATTCCTTCCAGTTGACATAACAACACTTCCAAAAACCAATAATCCATATATTATGAGAGCTACGTCTGTACTGAAGAATGTTGGACTTTGTGGTGTCGATGAATCTGTTACATTCGTATCATTAACTTCAATATTCACAAACATTGAGGCCATTTTTGCCTCTTCTTTTCTAGTCCTTATTTAAATAAAAAATAGTATGTCATTAATTACGATAATTAGAAACTGATTACATTTAAATTACAATGTCTTACCATAATGCTATAAAATAATCACCTCCGCTAGTAAGTATTTGAGCAACTATGTACGTAATAAATAATAGGAATAACAAACAATATGACCCATTTGCTCGGAAATATTTCCAGTATAAGGAATTCGAAACATTTCCTTTTGCTACAAGCTCTTCAGACTCTTTCGGTACTTCTTTATTTTCATCATCGTCAGCAGCTGGTATGTCTAAGTTTTCGTCTGTTTCCACAATAGTTTCAGGAGTAGGTGACTTCTCAACAATTTCATTTTTCTCCAGATTTTGAAAGTGCGTATCGTGTTTTTGGAAATTGTTGAAATCTCCTTGGAATTCAACTTTACCCTATGGGATATTAAATAAATGGTTAGATGTTGCATGTGCATATAACATGTGGTATATATTCAATACTCTTAGTATTTACCTTCTTAAGGCAAACTATTGTATCTGCTTCTTTTAAAAATTGTACTTGATGCGTTACTAGAATACGAGTTTTATCTTTTAAGTAGCCATTAATACAATCTTCAAAGAGACGTTTACCAACCCGAGTGTCAACGGCAGAAAGAGGATCATCTAAAAGATAAATATCGGCATCTCTGTACACAGCTCTAGAATAAAAATCATTAAATATTAATTATTAACTTATATAGAAAAATTTCTTAAAATATTTTAGTGCAATGCTCGTTTTATTTTACTGTAATAATGCAGCGTACTCATCAATAAAGGAACCTAATTATTAATGAATTTATAAAACGAATATCTGAATGTAGTGATCTACCTACATGATTGACCTTTTAAGAACACTCGTAAATAAAATATTCTAGTTAATTAAATAAATAAACAAGAAACTAAAAAATGTACCTAGCTAAATTGACCCTGGCGCATTGTCCACCACTAAGTGCTGACCCCTTGTCACCCACCAGCGTCCGATCGCCATGTGGCAATTGCTCAAAATCGTCGATTAGACAGCAAACTCTTGTCACACGATTGTATTTTTCCTCGTCATAGGGCGCACCGAAGAGAATGTTGTTCCTCACGGAGGCAGCGAAGAGCCAGGGCTCCTGACTGGCGTAAGATATGTTGCCGTGGGTAGACACCCAGCCGACGTTCGGCCTAAGCTCGCCTAGGATCAATTTTAGAAAAGAGCTCTAAAAAAAGGGATGAAACGATTGCGGATCAACTACACGGGTACGCCGGGCCGACTGGAAGCTGCGCTTAAATACTGCGCCATGACGTTGCCCATTCGAAAACTTGACAGTTTTGTTAACCATTAGAATTCACGTAATAATCAATTTTAATGGTTAAATGTACTACATTTAGCGAAGTTAAAATAATATTGGATTGTTTGTTTAGTTTTTTGAATTAGCAACGTAAAAATGAGAATTTTATTCTATCTACTTCGTACCTTTCCTGCGCCTACAGATCCTACAACAGCGTATAATTTCTTATTCGGTATCGTAATATTGATATTGTGTAAAGCATCAGCAACAGAATCTTCCGACCAGGTTGCATTTACTTTTTCTATCGATACACTGGTGTCATGATCATTTTGATTTACAGATTTTTTAATTGGTTCAATCTCTTCAAGAAGCAAAAAATCCTAGAAGAAATTTTAAATTTTTATGATGCCTTATTTATGAGAGGAAAAAGCAATAAATAACATCTTCTTATATCATTTTGCAATGGTATATTATCGGGGAAAAACAATATTTACCTGAATTCGTTTGATGGAAACTTTTGCTTCAGCATAAGAATGTAATCCTCTAGGAAACAGTGTTGCCATGGTTAATTGCAATGTACAGTAGTATTGTGCTATCGCGAAAACCTTATCTGCTGTTATAACATTGTCATTCATGACAAAAAATGCAATTGTTACATATAATGCTGTGCGTTGAGCATATGAAAAAGAAGCCCAAGTAGCACCTTTTAAATAATTAGCAACGGCAATAACTTTGAGTTCGTTCCTGTAAAAAAACAAAATAATGTAATTATTTGTAATATTACCTAACAGTTAATAATACTAATAATAGAAAAGCCGTAAACTAAAATGGGTAAATATTTTGTTATAAGCCAAAAATTCTGCAGTGATTTTCAATCTTACCTAACAAGTAATAACAATAATAATGGGCATAAATAAAAGTAGATAAAAATTAAAATTCAAAATTACACATGCATGTTTAAAATACCTTCTTGCAAAGTACACAAGGTCTTGAAAAACCGGCTCCCATGTGTACATTTTAATAACACGAATACCCCGAATGATTTCATTCATTAATAACACTCGTCGATCCGTTCTCACTGCAACTTTTTTGCGTAACCCATGTATCAACTTACCGAAGTACACTAAAATTGTATATAAATTATTTAAATGATTAGAATGTGTTTATTATAAAGTCATAAAAGAAAGATAATCGTACATTGAAACGGTATAGTTTGCAATACCATAAATGCGACTCCAATTATGGAGGCCATTCCAACATGTGTCCATATGAGGTAAGCACATAGGGCTCCTTGCAAAGGCATCACCCAGATGTAATGTAGAAATACAAATACTTGTTCAAATCTGACGACATCATTTGACAGCAAATTTATTACTAATCCACCAGAAGCTTTACTGGCTGATGCACATGACAACTTCAGAGACTGCAATTATCATTAATACAAATAAAATTACTCGCAGTATCAGACTGTCAAATATTTAATCTTAATATAAACGAAACATTTTCGTATCAATTAGTTTCTTATCTTAATGTCATGCTAATCGAATTAATGATCACTTGATTTAACGCGACAAAGATAAAGCCGAGATATAGACATTACATATTGATTCTCATACTTTTCTGTAAATCAAAGATGAAGAGGCAACCCTTAGCTGGATACCAAGCTCTCGTGCCCTATAAGTTATGTGGCAAAACATTATAGATTCCAGTACGGTAGTGAGTGTAACGCCGAAGGCGAAGAGGTAAGCATCTGTGATACTCGACGTGGCATCTGGAGCAAAATGTCCAATTAAAAGGCCTAGAGCTAGAGGCTGCAACATTCTGAATGTAAAAAACGATATAATTTATAAAAGTTATTTTTTAAGATAAAGCTAAGAGAAAACGTTATTTTTCATTGAAATATCTTACTTTATAACGACGGTCAGGATCAAAGTGTATACGCCCAGTCCCATAAAAGGCCATCTAAAAGTTTTTCCGATAGCCTTCTGGAAATTAGGTTTTCGTTTGCTCTTTTCGGCAGCGATTAATTCTGTTCTCCAGTTTCTGTAACATAAGATAAAGTTGTAAATATTTAAGCATATAATGATGTCTTCAATAATAAAAATTGTGAAATTTTTTTAGTATTCGAATAAAATTTTCGATTGATTGAATAAAGATTTATATTCATACATTAACTCTTCTATGTATTAAATCGGTAATAAATGCCAGTGTTAGTAAAAAATAACAAAGTATTGCAAAAAAACGATTCAAAATTCCGTATAAATATACATACGAAAGATAAGAAGCATAAACATTTCTAGTCTTTTCATTTGTTGATCTTACACTGACATGTAACAAAAAGTGAAAATTGCATCAGACTAAATTAATACAATTTTCATGAAGTATTTATCAAATTAAATTATCGTTACAAAAGTAATATCCTTAACATTTCCCGTGATTTCTTTGATTAGTCACAATACCTAGTTGAACTAATTATTATTATTATAGTATGCATCATGTAGATATTACATCAATATTTATTTTTCGCAAGCCAGATACTACCACATAATGGAAATGCGTATTATGCCGTTTGATTTGATCCATTGACTTAATATTTACTTAATTCTAAAACACGTGCTAATTAGAACTTAACATAACTTTTTTGGCTCAATGATGTAAATATAAGTACATAATGATAAAATTAATTTTTGTAGGAATTAACGTCTATAAAATGAGAATAACATCATAAACTTTTCAAAATATCATAAAGAATGGCACGTATTTATTTCAATATCTCATTAATGAATCATATAGTAACTTAAACTGAACATATTAAATAAGTAAAGTTGTAAATAATCATCAAAATAAAGTAACTAATCAACTAACGGCATTTATACATAAAAAAGAAATAGCCACTGAAAATTAATAAACATTAAAAAAAATTGTTTATAAGACTTGTCAAAGTAATTTCATAATAATTAGCAAACACATTAAAAAAATTAAGTTATAAATATCAGAATAATATACAATGAACTATTAACAAATCTGTCAACATGTTTTAATTTCACTTATATTATTAGTTTAAGAACGAAGTTTGATTGCTTTATGTCATTTTATTTTTTGTGATAGGATTATTCTATACGATAATGAGGTGGATGTATCATTTAAATTTTAATCTGTAGAACATTATTGTGTCATTTTATGGGTTTAATAAATTATATAAATACTAACCATAATTAGTAATAAAGTATATTTTACTTTTGTTTTGGACTTTGAAACAACAAATAATAATTATTATTATTATCAGATAATATTATATGTATAACAAAAAATTACCTTTCTAATTTGTCACCGAGAGATTCGCTGGCATCCTTTGATAGAACATTGTGAATGTCCTTCGGCTCAAGAGCCTTTTTTCTTCCAAGCCAGAATGTCGGGACGAGCCAGCTAAATAAACAAAAAGATACAAAATCATTTTCTGTATTTTTTTTTTCGTTATGATACTCAAGATTCTGTGATTGCAAACCGCTAACTCAGCGGAAATAAATACAAGCAACGAATACAGACGAAGAAAGTAAAAATATAAGCAGGAATTTTATAATACATTTCATTTGTACTCAATATTATTAGAATATGTGTTGTGATAATTAATTATATAAATAACTTTATTTTAAAAATAATTGCTAAGGTATTATTTAGTGATTCATATAATCTATCAATTTTCAAATATAATAGAAACCATAAAATAGTTTCTAATAACTTTTCGTCATTGCTATCAAATTATCAAAAATATATTATCAGTCTTTATTTCTTGAGTAAATTAAATCATTTTAAATTTATACTAACTGTAATATAAACGTTTGTATTATGACTTCAATTTTTTACTATTTTTGTAACTTTATTTTTTGTTATCTTTATAACACAGTCGATTCACACACTAGGTTTGAGTTGCAGGTAACGACAGAAAATCCGATTACCTCTGTCGTCTCAGTAGCAAACTATAATCTAATTACCAACCTATTCACGTAAAGAAGCAAAGTTTTCCTATACACAGAACGTAAACGCAATGCTAACGATTTCTTTTTCATTAAGGCGAATAAATAGTGATTTTCTTCTCGTTCATAAATCATTATTATAGATTATTTAAATATATGTATGAATAACTATGCATAAAGTATGCATAATTTTAGAGAATTATTAATATAAATTCAATAATAATCCTTTTTCATTTAGTTAGCAATCATTTGCTATAAGGGGATAAATAATTTAAATATATTAAATGCAGAGAAAACAACTACTCAGTTAAACTATAGGAATTTTTTATCATAGTGGGCCGAATTGACGTCATAAGACCTTAATTTTCCAATTAGATTAATCAAAATATTTTGATACATTAGTGTACTGGTAATAATCTAGTATTACAATTGTGTCGCACCATTAAAAAACATATTTTGTAATAGGCTTAGTATTTCTCACATTAATAAAAGTATTACATTGTTAGTTAATTTAACATTATAAAAATTATGTAACTAAACATTCATTTCTTTTATGATTTATGTTTTATGATAAATGAAGCGCTATAAATGTCGGAAATAGAGTTGTGTTTTAAGAGATACAAAATTTTAATTAAATATGAATCATTTGCTAATAATATCGTTAAACGAAAAATGGCGAATCATCATTACTAACGTGATTTGTATAAAAAACGAATTCAAGTCATTCCACGTAAGACGTGTATAGTGTATCTTTGAATAGACCGACAAAATTGTTGACTATGCAGTTGTAGGTGCATTTTTCAAGATATCTACTTGTTATCCAAAGGCTTTTAGTATGGAACTTGACAATTTCTTATTAGGTACGAGCATTTAAGTTGTTTCCTGATCTTTAAAAGGTATTATGACAGTATTTTACTGGCACTAAATACAAACAATGTTGGTTATATAAATAAAAACTGAATCATACTTTTGATGAAGATAAATTAAGTATTATTTTATTTTTAAATTTTCGCGAATAGTTTAAATTTTGATTTTTTTATTATTGAGAATGATTATGTATAGTCAGCTGATCTGTTGCGGTGTTGCCACGTGTTGTGATTACTCGAAAAGTATTTCATAATATCAACTTAGCTTACGTTAATAATTATTGTAATTGAATAATTTAAGCTGCCCAATATTATTTAAAACATTGAATATACTGATATCTATGCTTCTCATTGAAAGATTCTTATGTTTTGTTAGTACAATAAAAAATATATAACAGTGTATCGGCTTAAATAATGCTCTGAGACATATTTGAACGAGAATTATGTTAAATAACGCCAATTAAGTAAAAAGTACAAAGATAGAATCGAAATGCCAATATTCTTCTTCTTTTGCCTTTCAGATGAGGATTAACTCTACATATTAGCATTAAAAACTTACCAAAAAAATAGCTTGCTAACAATATTAGCCTTAAGCCGGGGATTCGGCTTGTCGAATTTTTCGCTGCTGTCCATGGCGTCGTCTCGGTATTAACAATGCACGGTATTTTACCCGATATCGGGTTCTCAATAGACGGTCATCATTGACACGACTGCCCAGGAGCGATAAAATTATAATATCTGCGCATTTATGAATGAGGAATTATTAAGTATCTTTCCTGAACTTCAATTAAAGCCGCGATGTACTTTATACTATTGATAATGAGAAGTAAGATCGAAGTGATTTATTGGTGCTCTCGACGGTCTTGAAGATCTCGTATCTGTCTGACTCTTTTAAATTATCTGAGATTACCTACATACGAGATTTGTAGGTCAGTAGGTTTCAATTCTCTGTTTAGACTTTCCATTCCAATTTAAGACTCTTTGACACACCATCAACATCATGTAATGCGATCCTACTGTCACTTAGAATTACAAAAGCTTATTTTGTTACAGTTATTAATTACGAATTAAATTTACAGATTAAACTCGGGACCATTAAGTATACCTGCAGCATTGCACGAACCTCTTTGTCATTTAATTTACGATCTGTATAAATCCGTCGAGAGTCCCAACAACACTATAAATCTTCTCCCAGCTATACGCAAAGTAGCCCAAGTACAGACGCAAGAAACTAGAATGACAAATCACCTTATGATGCTATATAAACAACAGGTACAATTCGATAAGCAATTTGTAGCACAAAAACTGCCGCCGCATCTGCAATCGGATTTCTCTCCACCGGCGTACCTCGCACACCGCACAAAATACACCATGTGACAGGCCCAAAGTATACTCGATATCAAACAGCTTCCTCGCACACCTCACCAACTCTCAAGTTAAAAAACCTGATTTCACGCATCCACTGTCTTTCTCTCTCTCCCTCGAACCTATGGTACACTTTGGGAGAGAGCAGAGTCGTGCGCGCCCGGCCAATATACTCACGGCTGGCTCGCGACTGAACGGCGACGCGAGCTAAGCGTCGAGGGAAGGCGCCAAAGATATCGCGCAAGGCCTGTCGCTTCGTAACTCTATGTGTGTATGTGTGTGTGTGCATGATGCGTATAGTATACACGCAAGCTAGTGCGTGATGATGCCGAAACGCATCGCGAAGCGGAAAGAACGGTGGGAGGCGCGGGAGAGAGGAAGAAAGAGAGATAAAAAGAATGAGAGGAGCGGGTACGGCGAACCACGTGCTCGACGTTTTATTGGAGTGCGAGCGCACATTTCTGCTCGTGTAATGCGGCGCGTTCGTAATTGTTATAAGGGGCAGAGAGCGCGCGCGCAAATCGTTGTAGAAAGCGAGAGATCTCAGACTCTGGGAAAGCCGCGGCTCTGGGAATCGCGAAAATAGAAGTTTATGTAATGACTGGTGGGATGTGTTTCATAGCGGAGCGTAAATGAGTTTTTGGAAATAATAAGCGGCGAGTACCTCAAAGGCGTATTATAATTGATATTCTTGTAAATAAATTGTTGTTTTTATGAAGATGTGTTTTGTATTTTTTATTTTACACGCTGGCTGTGATAAAAATGTTTAAAGTCAATAAGACACCAGTTGAGAATATGTTTATTTAATGAATATAATTGTTGTTTCAATGATCCGTAGAATAAAAACAACTTCATATGCTTTACAATTAAAATGGAATCCAAGGTTTATTACAAGAATGCAATAAATATTGCAATTGTACAGGAAAATCGACGTTTATTAGCATAGAATTAATTGTGAAAATGCAATTTATATATTCCTTGTATTCTTTTGACTATGCTTTAGATTTATCCACTTTCATATTTTATACTTTTATTTAATAATTGTTATTTTTCCATTTTTTAAATATCTGGTCTTGAATAATTTTTCTGTTGAAAATGATATTCGAAGATCCCTATATTAAATTGAAAAAGAAACATTGTATTGGTTACAATAATATTACTGTTAGGATAAATAGAAAAATTAAAATAGGATTTTCTTTTTTGCCCCATTATAACTGCTTTCTGCATGCCAGGTTCACTTTTTGTTACGGCCCACAAAGTGCAAGTAACTGGCAGAACGATCGAAGAACGGAATCGGTAATCACCGATAAGTGGAGCGGGAATACCCGCAGTAGAAAAGTTTGTGCAAATGTTTGGTATTCGTAAAAATCATTAAAACTATTATGACGGAATTGTTCTATGTTTGGGTTTCCTGTAAAATACTTTCTAATAATTTGGTATTCGCGGCTATGGAAAAATTGAAATAATGCATCAACTAAATAGGTAGACATTTCTTTGCGTTGTTTAGTATTAAAAAGGTAATATATTATTTCAAGAAAAATAATTGAAATCATCATGATTGCAATTTAAATTTGATATCTTTCAAGACTTTTTCACGTGATAACTCTATAAATATAAACATTACAATAACCTTAATGACCGTAATGACGTAAAAATGTTGCTATCTTATCACTTGTGTTACAATAAGATTTAAAAGCAACATTGGACGTTTAAAAGTTCACATCGAATAAAATCTGTTGTAAAACCCGTATAAATTATTTAGAAACCATCGTTTGAACAAGTTATATAACAACAGATTTTTCAACATAAGATAACAATTGTCAATTTTTTATTATAACGACAGGAATAATTTGATATTTATTGCAATATTATCCGCATACACCGTGTAGACTCATTTATGCACAATTATTAACAGATGCTAATTACTTATATTTTTAGTTAGAAACAGAGAATAAAGTTTTATCTTCTCGACTAATAATTTCTTACGTCAACTGCTCTTATCTTATGTACATAATCGACCAATGAAGCAAAAATGATTTTTTATTAGATTAAAATTCATTCACCCGTTGCACATCGACTAATGTATTGCGTTTACCGCGATAAGAAGATGCACTCACAAGGAGAATGCGTAACCTTTGGATCACCGATTTGTAACAAATTGAAAGATCGTGTTTAAGAGTAAAAAATATTGAGCACTTTTTTCAGAATTTATTCTCATAGACGCTTTTACTCGAGGTATGTGCCATGTTATCTTAAAAATGCATTATTTCGTTAAAAAATGATGTCTCTTCTATTGTATGTAACTAAGGCAGAAAAAGCTTTAAGTATTTTAAACATTGTTTCATCTAAAAATATCGATTTTTCAGGAAGTTATGAGAAATCGAAGATTATGTAAAAAACGATTGAAATTTTCTTCTTTTTAAATGATTTTCAAGGTGCTTTTTTGATGATTTTTTTGCGCTTTCTTCGATTTCTGATAACTTCCTAAAAATCATTATCAATATTTTCAGACAAAACCGTTCTTAAAATAAAGCTTTTACTGCCTACTTTTACAATATCTGAGAATCTATGAGAATAAATCCTGGAACAGGTGCTCAATTTCTTTTATTCTCAAACACGAACTTTCAATTTGATACAAATCCGTGACCCAAAGGTTACGTACTCTCCTTGTCAGTTAGATCAGCACTTCTTTGGTTTACAAATATATAATGTAAATTGTGTTCGATTTATTACAATAGCTTCTATTCAATACTTATTTGAAAAGTGTGACAATTAAAATATATTTGATTATATAACACCCCAATAAAAATAATTTTTTAGTGAAATCTTAAATTTAATGAGTATTATCATTTTATATAATATATAAGATGTTCAAACATTGTACTTGTTTCTTTTTCAGTCAATACGAAGTTTAACTTAGCTTAATATCATTTTCAGAAATATATTATTCTCCCTGCAGTTCTATTTTAAAGATAATTGAAATATCAAATATATATATATATATATATATATATA
>UXGD01004941.1:0-15732 GCA_900474315.1 Torymus auratus
ATGTTCTTAAGACGTTTGTCGAATACTACAAAGATTCTTCAATCCGATTCAAGAATCTACAAAAGATTTGTTGGGTGCGGATTTGATACAAGAATATACATCTAGTTCATTTAATTGTACTTCACAATCCCCAACATAAGTTTAAAGCTTTATTATACCTAATCATTTTAGTTGAAGGCTATTGAAATCATTATTTTTATTTTCAATGAATTTTTCTTTTAGGGGTAGAGTAGCATCTAATACAGAATCACGCAGCATCGACTCAAACTCATTATTATAATCAAAAAACAGACTAAAATTTTATCTATTAATGGTACAAATTTGATATGAAATCATTTTTATATTCAAATAGGTCAGATAAAATAAATTACAATTACAATAAACCATCAAATGATGGACTTATATTGTTATGCCGCGCACAAAATCTGAAAAATGGACTTATGTAGTTAAGCTTTCGGTATATCGTAGCTTTAGGGCAATGTTTTAGCTACTTCTGACAGTTTTATACGAAGAAGACCCATTTCAAGATACAAAATCCAAGGTTTTCCCGATTTTCAAAAAAATGGACTGATGTCGTTATGCCTCGGAGCCACATAAATATTAACTTTATATTCCCAACGATAATACACATGATTTTTCAGCAAACATAGTATCCTTGCATAAAAAACCCGACGACTTTCCCGCTTATTTCATCCCGTGCATCTGCACATGCACACAATAAAACAATCCATCTCGGTGCCGTCCGGCGACGAGTCTCTCTCTCTCTCTCCGGCAAGGGAATCGCAGCGCCGGAAACTCATTAGTCGGCCGCCGCGCTTCGTTACCTCCTTAGTTCTCTCTCGTGCTATCTCGACTCCTCCGTTTCCCCTCTCGCGCTGCGTGTCGCTTTATAATTTTCGCGCTGCTGCTGCTGTATACGCGAGTGGATCAAAGCGCGTGCGCGCGCGGGTTTTCGTTTAATTGATAAGGAGAAACTTTACGCGCGTGGCTTAATTGTCGCGAGATTAGGAGGGGCAGAAACAGCTGAAGTGTGTATATGTGTATGCTTTTGAGTTGCTTCCGAAATTATATTTCGAGCGGTGCTTTTGTCGTGCTGACGCGAGATTCTATGGTTTTGCAGGCAAAAGTTTCGGCAGAGTTTCGTGACGAGTCGAGCGTGAATTCTTTTGTTTTGCTCGGGAAGTGCGTATATGTGCAACGCGAAAAGTATATGGCGAGTTTTTAGAAGAAATATTTTTTAAAGAATTAGTGTGACGTTTCAAAGAATTGTATAGTAAAATACATAAACTGTTGTAACTTTAACAGTAACATGTAGAACAAAAGTAATTAAATTGAATCGATTCGTTCAGCACACAACAACCGCACATTTCATGTAACAAATCAGATTAAACAAACGCCCTTTACAAATCCGCGAAAACACTTCGGCGAAATTGCAATTCCCAGCCGCGCATCCTTGCATTTACCTACCCATTCTGTACCAACAATTCTCGAATTTCATCTTCTAATCGAATACGGCCGACCGAAATAATCTCAACCACCTCCCACGTTACAATTTGACTGTATGTAAGTGCGTGTATATGTATATGTAAAAGTCGCTGTGTGCGATGCGAAAAAAAAATTGTGATGGGGGTTACGCAAATGCGGTTATTGATCCGAGACATTATCGAATTATGGCCGGTATTGGTCCGACGGCTTTTTTGTTTGTAATATTATCAAATTGTATCCTCGAGATTCAGATTCTTTGTTATTGAGAAGAATATTTGTTTTCCCGATTGCATCCGCATTCAATTTTATTCTCACTTTTAATACAAGCTTGATTTTATGAAGAGGGCTACAACAGTTGTAACCTCAAATATCTCTGAAATTCATGAACGAATTGTTTACCTTAAGAACAAGAACACTTATGGTAAATAACATACAAACTCTACATCTCCACCAAATTTCAATGAACGTACCTTTACTTCCTTACTTTAGAACTTATGGAAATTATGAATATCAGTAAGTTATAAAAAATTTTAGATCCTTGGGAAGTGATGTTGCCAAAACAATCAAGTACATTGGAACGTTCTGGAATGCAGTTGACCTGAAATATGAGGAAATTGAATCTCCGAAGGTGCAAATCATGGTTACGGGAATGATCATTGCAAATGTACCTATTTACATATGAAGACTTATCAATTTTCTTAGCTCATTGATTAATAAGTAATACATTCGTTTAATCTATTATTTAGGACGAAACAGCTTTGAATTACTTATATCAAAGCCCGTTTATAGCTGAAAGAAAGAGCCATAGACTTACATGGACCTTGTTCGAACAAACACGTTTATATTTCCATCATGATTTTTCCAAAGTTATGGACTTCCAAAATTATGATGCCGCTATGGTAATGACCGGGTAAATATTTTAAAATGATTCAAATTCGCGAAATTATATCAAAATATTACATTAACGCTCAAATTTGTTGCAGGCTAAATATTTATGCGACTGCAGGTAAGATTTATAGGCATATTACCATTTTCAATAAAGTAAACTAATAATATTCGAGTTATGCCCCTGTACCTAGTAAACCTGTAGTGTAGTACCAAGTAATAAACTATTTTGATTATTGGTTTATAGATTATAAAGAAGTTGATACATTTTCCTGCTGTGGAAATAAATAAATATATATCGTTCCATGATTAGATACCGAAATACATAGAGTTTTGATTATTAAGTAATTTTTTTAACAAAACAAAGATCGAATAAGCGATAAAATAATTACAATATGTTTTATTTTAGGTCAAGCTCATATAGGTAGCATTTGCGCTAATTGGTACAATGATGCCATTGTAGCAGATAATGGAGACTATGCTGGAGTTGAAACTGCCATACACGAGACGGGTCACTTGTAAGTATTAATTATAATAATAATTTAATTATTTTGGTCAAATTGCTTGAGAATAACGTTACAAGAGTTTGCAAAGTAAGTAATTTTGAATAAAAGTTTGATGATATCTTTTAAGAGTATTAACAAATATAAAATTCACTATAGGGTAAAGGAAGCTGAATGTTTGCGGGACCAACAACGTGAACGCCACCATGACGAAGATTTACCAGAATAATATTTTCTACAAGAACTTGAAACTCGAAGAAATTGCAATAAAAAAACATTTTCGAGTAATTGATAAATTAATAATTCTATTAAAATATTCTGGCGTAATAATCAAAATATGTAGCAAAAATGTAAATATACACTTTGCGATAAAAATTTGCGTATTGAATAAAAGAGGTCACACACTGGAAAATTCATAATCGGAGAATCTCGTAAAATAGCGTAGGCATCGGAAAGTGCGTTCACACCCATACGTTTTATGTATAATCCTATAAAAATTTTACGACCGGCTTTTAAAATAATTAAAGCATTATCGGACGAGCGAATTACAAGTATATAATTTCCGTTAAACTTGATTGAAAATCGATGAAGCGCGCGCGTAAAAATACCGTTCGACATAAATCTTTTAAAATTTCTAAAATTCGGTACCTCACTACTACACCGACTGCATACTTCGGCTACAACTCTTTTCGAAAAACCCACAAAACTATGCGTAAAGTAACCAAAAGCTAACCAGTCAAAAGCGTCAGTCCTGCAACAAGTTATACACCCCTCATTTACGTAAAATTCGCATAACTTTCAGTCCAGCCCTCCGTTTCATTCTCCAATCAACGTAAAACCCACGCACCGCAATCCTTTCTCCTCTCCTGTTTTCGGAAAACTTTACAGCGCACGCTCGGCTACCATAAAACACACGGCGATTACTCTTTCGAACTCGCATCCCGAAATCTCAGACGCACGCGCCGTAAAACGCACGTACACTCGAGGGGGTCGGGGATCGCATTGCCCCTCCGGCCAATTGACCTTCGACGCCCGAGGGTAAGAGAGACTTTGTCGACCTACTTTGGAGTTGTTTCAATGTGCTGTGCGCGGAGGAGGAGGAATTTTAGAGCGAGCGATGCGTATCGGCGATTTCAATTAGCGCCGCGGGTTACGGCAAGAAAGGTTTCGGCGGTGACGGTGCATTTCCTTGTGGGTTTTTGGGGGTACATTTGAGGGGTGAGTTTCAAAGGGAAAAGAGTCTTTCGATGTCAAAGAGATTTCGCGATTGTTTGAGCAGTTCGGTAACGCTGTGTCAGAGGTTTTTGGGTAGGTCAGGAATAATGAATTACATATTTATAAGGTTAATATTATTATCATGCATATTTAATAATTATATAATAAAGCCGTCCATCATGATTTATTTATTGTTCGTAAAAATGATTCTTTAAGAGTAGATTATAATATCGGTAATTAGAATTTTGAATAAAGAGTTCGCTTTAAATTACGCAAATATTAGAATATGTCAAATAAAGGGCTTTTACGTTTCTGTTTGCGCGATGATATAATTTTAATATTCTGAATATTTTATCATAATACAATATATATATATATGTATATGTCGATAATAAATGAGCCTGTTCCTACCACATTGCATTACATTGTCCTAGAAATATACGATAATTATAAGATAAATAATATCACCTTTATGTTAGTAAAATTCCTTAATTCCTTTCTTTACTATCCCAATTGTACTTATTCCAAACTAACATGACGACAACTCGCGAACCACACTTCACCGCGCAACCCATCTCCTCCAAAGTGCGCAGCGCCGCGAGGTCAGATCGATAATTCAGCATCGCGTAAAGAAAGGCCCGATTGAGAGATTAGGACAGCCCGACAAATTGTTCGGCTAAAAAGTCGCGACGAGCGATAAAGGAGCTTAATGAGAGTCGCGGCTAAAGGCTCTCGTGCTATTTTCCCGGTGATTTTTCAGAGCTCGGCTGGAAATTTCGGGGGAAATGTACGTGGTAAATGATGTTGGTTCGAGGAGTGAGCGAGATTCAGTGATAAAAGTCAGTGAGTTTTTGACGATAAGATGTTATATCACCGCGGGTGTATTAAAATGCGGGCTATGGATTTGATTAAATTTCCATTTGATTTAGTTTCGATAAGAGGGGTGGGCCGCTTTATTTAGACGTTAATGGAAACTGATGTATTTGGTAATTGATATTCCTCAATTAAATTTACATTAGTCTTGCATTTGTAATTTAGGTCCTTTTGAAAGATTAGAAACGTCGCTTTTGAAATGATTATTTCTACAGTAAACAAATATTTTTGTGTTCCAACGTCTTTTATTAAATAACGCGTACCACTATATCGTTACTATCTTACATCTAATGGAGCGACGGATCGCCTTGAAATTAATCAATTAATCTTCTTAAACGTAAGCAATCAAGTTTCCATACCCAACATGATGAATTGAAACACGCGACATTAATATCAATATTGAAACCACTCGCAAGATCCAATAACCTTATACACTTGGTAAAAATAACATCAAAGTAGTAGTTATAATAATAGAAATATAATTTTGCCTAACAACTGCAGAAACAGCGTTCTCCAATGTCTCCGCGAATTAAAGTTAAAAAACGATAGAGCAGCAGAGAGCAAGAGCTTCGTAATTTTTCATGTAAAGCATTAAACTCACTGCGCGTGCGCACGCGAAAGCGATTACGAGTCGCTGGGCAGATAAAGCTCACGCATGACGCGTACATACATACACGCCTCGTGCGCATTACTACAAATAATTAGGAAAAGTTTATCTTCATATGCGCGCCCGGTTAATCGCGCGCGCCTCCGATAGTGCCAAGTAAATGTATCGTGCAGGCGTGGGTGGCGTTTTATTTTGATGCACACACATACACACACACACGTGGCGCATTATTATTACTATGCAGTGTGAGAAGTTATAAATGGGGTTCGAGGAATAGTATGCGAATAAAAGTGATTGTGTAATATTTTTAGATATTATTTTTTTGTGCCTTTATTATTTATTATTCTATTTTGGGAAAGAGGTATTTTTTAAATTTAAAATTTCATTATGAAGAGTGCGAAGTTCTCAGATTTCCACTAGTATTTTAATATGGAATTTTGTCCTATAAATAGTAAAATCGATATTTTTGTTTTCTACAACAGATTGGATTTCGTGAAAATATACAATATATGTTTGTGAATTTATATTTGCACTAGAATTTTTTGTGAAATTTTTTTCACTTTCATTTCCAAGAATTTAAAACAATGCATGATCCGAAAACTTCTCCACTTTTGTTTCCAGGAATGTAAAGTAGTTATGTATCATTTTTTCATCTCTAAAATTATCGATTTTTTCACAGTACACAAATAACACCCTTTATACTTCGTTATACATAACTGCATTCGACAACCTCAGACCATTTTAAAGTCAAACGCTCCACCTTTACAAAAAAAATTCGATTCGACCAACTCTTACTCCTTAAAAAAAGAAAAAATCTAAAAAGAGCTTGTAAAGAGTGGCCGCGACACTACACCCGGGAGAAAAAAGAAACGCCGGTGACCCGAGAAAGAAGCAGAACGAGAGAAAAGTGCGCGAGAGGGTGGAGAGAGAGAAATAGAGACGGTGGATAGTCCAGTGGGAGACCGAGAGCAAGAGAGAATTCGACGCCGTAAATCTAGAAGGTTGATAGAGCTAGCTGGCTCGCATTGTGTTTTCCGCCCGCTCCTTCTTCCTTACTGTCGCTGCCGGTTTCGCGGTCTTCCCTTCCACTTTGCGCTCATGCCCGCCCGTCTCTCCCACTCTTCGTAGAAATCCAGCGTTCCGGCTCTTTTTTTCTCCCAGCCGAGCAGTTGAAGGCGAGAGGTTCGCGATCGCTAATTTATGAGGTGGAAAGACCGAAGACGATTAAATATCTTTGACGTTGATTCAGTTGGAGTGTTGTACAGTGCACTTAAAAAAGAAAACATTAAAATTTTTACGAATACGAAAGATAGTCTTAGAACAAAAGCCGCGTGTGTATCACTTGCAACACATTTTCGGGGCTCATAAAATCCAAAAGACTCTGATAAAACTTGTTGAACCTTGTGAAAATATAAGAAGTTAAAAAAACTCTCACGAGATTTCTTCCCACTCGATGCACTCTGACGATCGAATAACGTATAACGAAATGGTTAACGCAATCAGGCGGATTTTCCCTCTTCCGACTTTTCCCTTCGCGAAATAAGCAGTTCGACTCGATTCACTTTGCCTCGACGTCTATTTTCTGGCGCAGTGCTTTTTCGGGACGAGAAAAGTCACGTTGGAGAAAAGTGCATTGGCCTTTTCTTCGCTTTTCTTCTGCTCTCTCTCGCCACGCTTCCCCGACCTTCCGTCTCCGGTATAAAGTCGTAAACCAGGAGTTAATATGGTCTGAAATGGTTGTGTTCAATTATGGATCTAGTTCTGAGGAGTTTATTTGGGGTTTGTGTAAAAATAGAGGAAATCATTTGATAATTTTCTAATTTTAACTAAGACGCATGATCAAAAAGGCCCAGCCATAAATTGCTGGACAGTCGCAGTGCGTCTAACCGTTCATCCTTTCTAAAAGAGTTAAAGCTAGTATTGTCAAATTGTTGCGTATGTGAAAAAAAACTATTAATACAGTTCATTATTTTGTTTGCGCAAGTGCTTGTTACCTTTCGCCCATAATTATGAGTTTACCAGTTACAAATTTTCTATTTACGTAAATTGTACGTATAGCAACATTGATTATCAAAAATATGAAAACAGATATTTGAACTACAATTCAATTCCATAATTCAGACCCTTAAAAATGCTATGCTAAGTAAGCAACCAAGAAAGTCAACATTTCTATAGCTATACAAATATTCACCCAAAGCACGCTACCTTTACATCACACGTAAAAAAATCCGACATCTGAGCACCACCCCCCACATCCCCAAAAAATCCATTCGCTCTCGACCTCGTTCACTTTCGCCACACAGAAAATGTCGCTATATATGTGGGCGTCAAGAGAGAGAGAGAGAGAGAGAGGGGATAGCGACCGAATTGCACCGTCGACGCGTGCGAGCCCACCGCGCTAATGCGCCTGTCGGCTAAATTGATAGTATCGTCAACCTGGGAGCTGCACATCTGCGGCTCTCGCTTTTTTTCCTCCCTCTCTCTCTCCTCGTCTATCTATCTTGTCCGCGGAGTACGCGCGCTTTCTCTCGTGGTATGTCGTTATAGGGATAGCCGTGCGCGTACTGTTTTGCTTTTTTTCGGTCCAGTGTTTTTTCGCGCGCGCATGTGTGTGTCTGGAAGAGTAACGAGAGCAGATTTGCGATAATGGAGAGATTGATTCGGGATGGTTTCAGGAGGGGAGGTTTTGGTAAGTAATTTAGTGGCGGTGAGGGTCTTGGTGGATACTTTGAGGGTGGTAGAGAGGTAGAGGAAAAAGTGAGCGTGGTGTAGGGTTTTTGTATTGATTTTCGGGAGGGTCAGAGGGATCAATGTAATATTTTAATTTGGATTGTTATTTGGGATGACGAAGTTTGGGTGAAAAGATACATAAGTTTGCAATAACAGATATTACTGATGCGTGCTTTTGTAATTTAAATAAAGTTATTATTTCTTTAAAATTGAGTAAACAAAACGTTGCTGACTTATATAATTATATAGGTCATAATTACGTATTTCGCAGTGACAGTTTTATTGCACTATCCCAAAAAATGAAAATTCACTAAAGAGCTGTAAAGTGTGTAAAGTTTTAACTCGTATCAATGAGCGATATTTCACTTATTCGTTTGAAGAAAGATTAGAAGTTCCCTGATAAAAAATAAATACTGAACTTTTGTGTCGTTGCCTTTATGGTCGAAGTTTTCAAATTGACTTAATTTTAGTTATTCACCCGAATTTATCTGTTAATTATATAATGTTTATCACTCACAGAACTGTTGAGCTAATACACTAATAGAGAATTCAATATTGTATACAATCGGTATTTTATAAAATATAAAATCCATCGATGAAATAACGCTTGTGAAATCGTTGAAAAAGATATAATTCATGACTTTGCAACAAGTGGCAATCATTCTCTGTACGCTTGGAAAATAAAATATGGGATATAAAAGCGAGTAGTACCTACCATCCTTTTAAAATCGAACTCGCTTAAAGCCTTTGCGTTTTTACGTACCGAACGCGTATCAACTGAAATTACGTTTCGCAACGTACTTAGCAAAGTTTTTTGTTCGCTATTCGCTTGAAATCTTGACCTGAAAAGTCTGATAAAAAGAGCAAACCTCGAGAAGCTCTTTTCGCGTTATAGAAAGACTTTGGCGGTTCGCGTGAAAAATGATGGATACGCGAAGATCTTAGCAAAACAGTAAAAGTTTTAGAAGTATGAAGAAAAAGCTTTCCATTTTTCATACCTCGTTTTACATGAAAAAGAAAGCAGAAAAGAGGTGCTGGTGTGCATTTTAAAACCGCGTCGAAAGACAAAGGTTGACTGTTCTTTTTTCTGTCGTTCGCTTTTGTGTAAAAAATAGAAAAAACATCGCGCGACGATAATAAGCGCTTTTATATAATATATAATGTACAAAGAGGAATTTTAAACGTCTCTTTCATGAGTTATGAGTTCAATTTCCTCGGTAATTGCTCATGAATATGTATTGTTTATGAAAATTTTATGATCGCATGAATTATGTTTAACCGGAAAATAACAATATATGTTGCGCATATAAGCTCGTCACACTCATCGGGAGAACTTTTACAGCTACGGGCGCATTTTTGCTTATATTAAGTCGAAAAAAATTATGGATAAAGTGCCTTTAATTCCCTCCAGTTTAGCACGGAGCAAATTTTATCGGAATTTGCATTTTATTTCACCAATATAGGGATAACAAAAAATTGAATAATCTTCGACAATTTTTTATCTGTCATAAAATTCCGCTTTTAATTCGCTTTTTATCTAATACGCTGGACAGTATTTTTTTTTTTTTTTCTAAAATAACTTTTTAATCACGTTTGTCCTACATCGCGTCCACGTCACCCGTTTAAATTCAATTAGAAACTTTAAAAATGTTCCTGAAAGAATAAAAATCTCCCTTACCACGTACACGGTTAATTATTGAGCGAATTTTTTTGACTAAAATCTACCGGACCTTTTATTATATTTCGCAAAGAAAAAATGTAAAAATTAATCGAAAACTATAACTATCTTTCAAAACATGATAAGACCCGCTTTTACACATCCCAAATACACGTGTCATCTAATTACAGCCGAAACAATAAATTCCTTCGCGTTTTTCTAGTAATCTAGGAAATTCTAAACCAACCTAGCTCTAATTAATTCCGGAAATCTCGCGTCTGCGATCTGCTACGCAGCTCGAAACTCGAAGTGCGGTGTCGTCCCTACTTCCGAATTCCCGGCGCGAATCCCGTGCGCGAGCTTCGTATATTTTTCTCTGCCCGGTGCACCTAAATCCTTATCTTTACGTTCGTTTATATCTGCTCGGGGTTGCGGCCAGAGGAAGAAGAAGAAGAAGAAGAAGGGAGGAAGAGGGAAAAATGGCGGAAGTCGCGAGTACGCGCGGTGTGATTTTTCGCCGGCGATTCGTTCAAATTTATATAACTGTGTCCGCGTCGTGTGGTTTTCATGCGCGTGTACGTAATGTGCTGTTCTGGAATTTATCGGTGGCGAAGATTAAGGTTGACAAAAAGCGCAGTAAGAAGTATTATGGATAATTTAAAAATAAATTTAAGTAATGGTAGGATCACTGCATTCGTAGATAATCGGGTTGTTATTCTATACTATATATGTTTGTAGATAACAATTATAATTCAATGTTTTATTTAACAATGGTCCTTCTTTGCTATACGTGGTTTCATACCACAACGAAGTAATCTTATTATTTTTCTTAGAGATAATAAGAATTGCAGTTTTAACAAGAGATTTCTATTTAGAGACTAGAAACTTTCTACGTTTAAAGAATAAAAAGCTCCAATCTAAGACAAAACGTGACCGCTAAAAAATTTACTATTGCACTGTTAAGCTTTACTCACAATATCCACTGAAGTAGTAGAACAAAATTGTGCGCAATACGCAACGTGTACTTTCAAAGAACTTAATGTCCTTATCTCCCAATATATTTAAGAAGTCTATACCACCTATAAACCAAATCCATATTTTTCGTACTATATTACGTATACTACCAACCTACTTCAATTATACATCACATTTATTTTAATAACCAACAACCATACCTCAGGTACTTCCCCCGATCCTCTGCATCTACCCCTAAACTCAAAAATTAGACGCAACAGGAGCACGCACTGTACATATACATGTATACACATATACACGTATAAACGCAGGCAGCTCTCGCAGCGCCTTCAATCGGAAAATTGTCGTCGGACGCGCAATGCATAACAATGCGCCGGGACGCGGAAGTAATACGCGGCCCGCGGCGGCAGCGGTGGCGGCTTTCTCGTTAACGGTGTAGCGCGTGCGTGCAAGCGAGCGCCAGTAATTAACCGCGACGTCATTACCGACCCCCGCGATCGCGCCCCTGCCATAGGTATTCCATTTCGAGCGGTTTCGGTACCAAAAATCGCCTCGGTGATTGAAAAATCAGGGGATTGAGGCTGATAAGGAGCAAGAGAGAGAGAGAGATTGTTTGATTGCGAATTGTGGATTAGAGGTTGGTAAATGAGCTTGGAAAGATGAGGTTGATACAGGTGAATTTAGTAGGATATAGTGTGTATGCGACGTTTCAATTCTATGATTTTTTTTTTTAATCTTGTTTTTACAGGAAAATACGCTAATATATCTTTTACATAGAAAACGGTGAAGTGCCATATAAATTAATAATGAACAAGTGGTGTTACTCGTGAAACGATACCTGAAAGACATAATCATGTGCTACAATAAAGTCCATCAAATTGAGATTTTCAATGCACGCTCGTATCGCGACCCCGGCCGCGGTATTACATCACAAGACTGAAGTGAGATACGCGGAGCCTTTGTTCGCGAATTAAGCGCTGTTAAAACCTTTCGGAGCTTTCGTATTTGCGCGCACCCGTCCAGTCTGTATGGCGCGCTAATTATACTCATGTATACGCGTATAGGTATAGTTTTGCTTTGCATGAATGCATATTAATTGCCGGCATTACATATTCATTGCACTCATTGTTTAGGCACAATGTCACGCCACTGGGCGGTAATTAAGTTGATTTTCCCGAATTTTGAGAAAGAGATATATACATATATAGCGGGTCATCGCGTCATAATTAGACGGAAAATGGCGAGAGCGATATAGTCATCGTGATTCGTTGGTTATAGTCGAGTCGATTATTAAGTCTCATTATCGGTTTAATGATGCGAATGTGTAGTATATAGCGTGCGGATAAATTAATGCGTACATTTTATTGTATTAATTATTTCTATGAAAAGTAATTATCTTTGTACCCGGCCTTATCATCTATATTACAAAATAATTAATTTTATGATTAAGTAACGTTCAAGCGTAAAATTGAAATTTGCAAATTCCCGGTATATATTATCTATTCGATAAAATATAATATTGGATAATTGACAAAGAATACTTAAAAACAATTTTTTCGTTTTAAGCTATTTCCTGGTAAGAAGGGGAAAGGCAATAAAGGAAACGGAAGGGAAGCGTCGGACGATCTTTCGCGCGTTAATAATGAAACAAAAAACGCTGCGACTCCTTCGGGTGATAAAAAATATATTAGCCATAGAGAAACAGAGAGGTAGGAACGTGATATTCTCGACTTGAAAATCAGATTACCGGCGATGATGCTTCTTAAGTTCTTATACGTTTCTAGGTTTCTATTACCTTCCGCGCTAATGGAAAAGCCGTTTATAATACCTGATGCGGTTTTATCATTCGAGAGTCTAAAACATTTTCTATTCTGTATATACGTTATTTTAATAAAATACGTAAAATCCACTGTCCAAATGACATTCATAAATTATGCAACGCGGATTCTGATGGATGCTAATCCTCTGTTATTTTTTCCTCCCGCATAGTCTAAAGACAATTTTTAAAAGTAATGTTTCCCTTATCACAATACATCGCGGTTATTTTTATGCATCCCGTGATTTATGCGGGGCTCATAAATCATGCCTTATGCATGCACATTACCGCGTGAACGAATCAAAGTTACAATCTAATGGGTCTGGTTGGTATGGGGACAGAAGCCTTTGTGGACCAGGGCATTGAAAAATACGTGATAACACATTTCTAAAAACCTTAAAATAGTATTAGGCTATACATTTTTACTTACTAAAGGATAATGGTTTATGGTTTTGTTCATGGAGGACGAATATCACGTTTACTCACCTGAAACAAATAAAAAACAATAATAAATATATTTTAATTTACATCATTAAAATTAATTAAAGGTATCCATATTTATTTAATTAAACAAATGAGAGTGTATATGAAGTGAATTAAGAAAACTAATTAATGAAAATATAAATTAATTTAAGCACTGTTGTTCATTTATACCCTCAAACTATACATAACACACTCAAGAATATTAACGAATTCCACAAATACATATCCCGAAATCATTACAATTTTGGTACATGACGTTACACAAAAATTCACATTCAGTGTATCTCGCCACGCACCTCTTAACTTCTCTATCATTCATTAAAATCAAACACCAACCTCTCCCATCCGAAATTCTCTACAAAGAACGAACTTTTCAGCATCCCAACAGTGCCGAAATAAAGCCTAAGACAGTCAAAGCCTCACGCGCTTTCAGCGCCGATAATGTGATTTCCTTGAGCGCGCGAACAAAGGCCGCGGAGAAACGAGAAAGACACAGCGCGGTGTGCAATATTGCAGTAGATAGAGCGCGTAATCCGGCCGCGCGATCGGCCCCCCGAGACACGCGCGCTGGGGTAAGTAGAGTTTTGGGAGGAGAGAGAACAGCGGGTGTGTATATAGATGAAAAGAGAGCGGGCACTGGGACCGGGTTGTTGTTGGTTCCCTTGGCGATTGATTTTCGGGATCGGATGGACATAGTTGAGAATAATATAGAAGAATCGTATTGTATAATATATTCGTTATGTTATTGATGTTTGTGAAAACTGTACGAAAATTCGACAGCAATTAGTTAATTTTTATTGGCTTGCTTCCCTTCTTGCGCCTAAACATATGAATTCAACATAAATCTAATTGATCTTTATTAAAATTATAAATAATCACCGGCAGAGTAAAATGATCCCTAATAATCCTCATTATTTAATCTTCAAAAAGTTACTGCACACTCATTTAGCCGCTCGGCTGCACACGCGCACGCGGGGAGTATATCGTAACCCTTATATTAAAGCAATAATTCAAAGTTTCTAAGTCATCGTTAATGCTTGAGATACCGTCGCCTCGGCGTTATATATACTCGCAAGAAGTTGCCCGGATTATAAATTACACCTTAAATGGCTCTAATGATTTCTTCCTGCTCATACATTACCCTCATATATAATAACAATCGCGTTATCAATTTCATAATTACCACGCAATTACACCTAAGAATAACACGACTCGCTCAATTTCACTCTCGCATCACCTCCTAAAAATATAACATCGCAACAAAAACCCCCGCGTCTAAATACATTTTGGAAAATCTTCAACTCAATATATCACTCTTCTCGGGCGCGAATATCAACTTATGCGGCCGTGAGAAATGAAATTTCGGAGCCGCAACGAAATCCGGCTCAATACTCTTATATGGCTGCTCTTGAGTCGGGACACGTTCGCCGTGCCGTGACGAGACGGAAAAACTCCCCTACCCGATTCGTCAGAGCCATATATAGACGCGGAAGGATACATCGAGGATTTCGTAGACTCCCGTCGGAAAAAGCTCTTGTGCTTTTTGGACGTTATTTTGGGAAGGAGGATAGAGGCAGGAGTTAAAAAGCGCATAGTCATGCGGGTTTTTAGAGAGCTGTTTTGCACGATCGATAAATGTTTTTATGGCCGCGTTGTATATGTCGCTGTTTGCTTTTATGCCCGGGTATATATATCCATGTTTTGCTCATGTGGTTCTTCTTTTATTAGTGTCAATGCGGTTGTTTTAGCTCGGCTGCTGCTCGTTTATATTCAAATGTTTTCGTCATGTATTTCGTAGCTGCTTTTGGTTATTACGAATTAAATAGTATCGCTTTTAAACTGTGTATACATATAGTCGAGTTTATTATTCGTATTTCTAAAATTGTAGGTCAAGAATATGACACATCGGATTCATCTAAACCAAGGTAAAGTTTCCAAAGAAAGATATCAAATATTTACTAAGTTTATATTTATACACCTGCTACGAAAACCGTACCAAAAATATCAAAGTCACAAAGAATCTCAAATATTAAACTCATACGCGAGCTACCCACCCATGGAAGACCAAACACAGAGACGGGAGAGAGAAAAAAAAGGCACGCGGGGTACGGCGTCGTTTGCACGCGCGTGCTGATCGAGCGCTGAGTATATATATATATACTCAGCGGACATCATATAGCGGAGCTTACTCGGCAACCCGCGAGCGCTAGGTCTCCGGCTTTTAAACGCCACGTCAAGGTGTCCGAAATTTCGCTGCGTGGACGCGTGCCCGCTTCTGAAGGAGGAAGAGGAGAAACGGGGGATGAGTGACGATTGAAACGTCAGGGTGGACACGCGCGCGTTGAGGTTTGCGAGGGTGCTGGATGTTATTTTGAGTTCGAGAGGTGGCCGAATTATTGTGTAGAGCAACATTTCTGTAGTAAATGTGTATTGCTTCCTCCTAGAGGAAGCTTTGTGATAGTAAAAAAAAAAGTTTGTGAGATAATGTGTTAGGAATGTTGTT
>UXGD01004942.1:0-15724 GCA_900474315.1 Torymus auratus
AATGTATATGTAGCACGGGTCGCTCCTTAAGGCTTCTTCTATACTTGCCTTCGGAGCGCTCCCGCGCTCCTTGATATTTCAGTTTACAACCAATATGATAAGTCGAAAAAAGAAAACTTTGATGTTCTTATGACATTGTATTGTGGAAAATATAACACTTATAAGTACACCTACATAGCTTAATACTTTGACATTTCTTTATTAACAACTTTTAAAGAATACAATAATTAAAATCAGGTGGTCCAAAAGTGAAGAACTTATATATGAAACAGGAAAAAATATAATTTCTACAGAAATTACAATTTAATTCTAAAAAGTTCCGAATTCTTTTTTTATAAATGTTTCTGATGATCTAACACAACTGGAGAGAAATTTAGATTTTAGAAAAGGTAAAAGATTTTTTCTTTTCTCGTAACTTGATGCGAATGAATTAAATTTCAATTCATTCAAGTTTTCCAGAATGTTATTTCCATTAAAAACTAATAAATTTGTGCATACATGTACAAAGAATTTAAAAAAAAAGTATCGTCAGCGGTTACGTAAAAACGTTATATAAAAACGACACTTGTTGGGAATCATAGTACCTGCAATTTAAGTGAGAAACTCTTGAAAAGCAAAAGTATTCAAGCATATCGTATATTAGAAAATGTTTGTTTTCGCTCTCACTTTCTGTCCACGAAAACTCTTGAAGAAAAAAATTCAATTAGAGCTCTGGAACCGTGACCGAGCAATCATTGACAAAATCAAATCAAATACTTGTCTTTGAACTATTTGACTTTCTTGATATTTCTTGTGAAATTTCATCATAATTACCTTGATGTTACGTTGCAAATTTTTATAAAGCTCTCAAATCGCTTTAAAATGAGATAAATTTAATTTTCAATATATAATATTTTTCGTGTAATTTTGTACTGGCGTGATTTTATTTGCTATACATTTTATTTTGTGCTTATTGTAATTTTTTCTTTATCCAAAAGTGCTACTTTAACATTCATTACAAAATATAGCTTGTACTGGTCCAACATATAAATACTGAAAGAGAATACTAATTTAGAAATATTTTTTTCTAACTTAGAAATGATTAGTTTAGTTAGTTTAAAAGCATATTTCCAAAAAAACAATCCTTGAACCATATCTAATCTTGGAAACCACCTACACCCTCCCCTCAACATTAAATTAATACCCTTACACACGCATCCTCCGAAATTAAATTAATACCGTTATACACGCATGATGCCCCAACCGCCTCCAAACTTAACCAACTCCGGCAACTTAATAATAAGCTACACCTCTCTCTCCCTCTCTCTCTCACCTCAAGTTATCCGGCGGTGGCGTGGTGACGAGACGTAGGCTCTGCGGCTTCGCGCTCACCAGCTCCGTCGGCTGGATGCCGATGGCCTTGGCGATGCGATAGTTCTGCTGTAGCCTGCCGGCCAACGATTCCGTCGTCTCGGTGTGGCGTAACCGCGTTGCGCTGTCCGGACTAGGCGACGGCGACGGCATCGCGGAGACGCTGCTACTGTTCTCGAGCATCGATATCGAGGTCGTCGCAGACGAGTTGGAGATGGCCATGTGGTCTGACTGCGGCCTGTCCGTCGTCGGGCTCGTCAGGGATACTGGAAATTCATGGATGATGAGTTTTTTTTAAGAAAAAAAGTACGCATTAGTAGATGGAAACTTTCATTATGTGAATTCGAAGTCGATGCCATTGAAAAGGAGCAAGTCGATTTTAAATAAAGGTTATAATTGCATGATCGATAAACCGATTATCGACCTTATTGAAAATGCATTTGGTCTTTTTCGATATTAGAGACCTCATTTTCTCTCAAGTTTTCAGAGCAGACATGATCACGATCATTTATTACTTCACATTTTATTCATATAATAATATTATTATTATCAATACTATTATTAAATATAAATAATATTCATTATTAGCGAAATGACAATAAGTATCTAAAATAATTTATTTAATTAAAGCAGTATATAAAAATAAATAGAAATGGTATATTATATTTTCTATTTGTGATAGATAAGAATGAACCTACACCTATTAGTATAAAAAATAATTTGCCTCAAATTCTGGTATTTTATGATGTGATAGCTGGAAGTATATTAGGTATAAAAAGTAATTGCCTTACAGTTAAAGGCAATAACATGTCAAATGGGAGTACTCATGAGCTTTTATAAGCAAAAGTAATCATATATATATATATATTTTTCAATAATAATATAATATTTTCCTATCATGAAATAGTAAAGGTCATAAAAACTATACGTATAATATAATTTAAGTCAATTAGCAGTTGAAATGAGTTTCTTAAATAATGTCTAATTGATTAACAAACAGTCAATTTGTTTTCAGGCAAACATTCCGTTGCCTACTTCTTTGATTCTCGGTTACTACATTTTAAATTGGTTCAACGTTGGAAAATCCTATTAATTAATTTCGTTTTTCTAGATAATTAATCACGTTTGTTACATATAATAAATCAATCATTATAATTTTATTATATTATTTCATAAATAAATATAAGTTATTATAGACGGCTTATAATAACATTTTGTAGTTTATAGATCAGAAGATTAACAATTGAAGATTGGCGAATCCGGGAACGGTTATTCAACACATATAGCTGTTACATAGAGCGTCACTCACTAAATTTACTCTTGAAGTATCGCGATTATTTTTAGAGCATTGAGCTTCCGTAAACTATGACTTCATATCTTTCGACTTCAAAACCCAAAGGCATTATTTTCAGAATTTCGGAGGCATAGCTTACATGTATATCTTTAAGCTCCAGCAGTTCAATACCTATGAGAATTGGCGCGGAAACTTGAATGGACCATTCAATACAGGCAATTTATTGCTTCAAAATAATTTTTGCGCGTGCTCCTAAGCACGTACGTATAGATACTGGTTTGACCACTGTGCTCACAAGCGTAAAGGACCTTTTGTTTACGATGATAACTTAGCAAGGAAAGAATTTCTATTTAAAGCGTTCTCTCAAAACTATAGTATTCTTGTCAGAGGATGATGAAAATCGCGGTAAGCAAGGTATTTATATTGTCACTGTAAAAATATTTTACTGATCAATATCACCGTTTAATGATAGCACAAGTGTTTTTACATAAGTTTTGTTTACGTCATGATATAATAAAAACAAAAGGATAAGTATATAAATGCTTTGACAGTTTTTAGTCTTTTATTTTAAACCAAAAATAGACTGAATTTATTTTCACTCTACGTAAAAATCTGCCGGCTGTAACAATTTTAATAAAACGTATCTTTACATATGTAAAATAATTAAATTTACGTAATAATCCGTAATTACAAGTAAAGTATAAACTAATAATCATGCAAGAGAATAAATAATAGCGCAGTCCTTAGTCAAATTATAAAGCTGATTTTTTCTTCCAATCAGAGTTTCTTCAATCATTTTTTCAACCTATATCTATGCACTTGTTGCGTGCATAATGTATATTTTATCAAAAGAATCTAGTTACAAGAAAACTAGGCGTGACAAAATTTCATGTATGTTTTATTTAATCGGAATGCTGTGGCCTTATCATGCGTATCTATTTACATTTTTGTCTCCACCTGATTAATAGCTAAACCACATTTATAAAAAGCTTTTTAAAATATGTTCTATTATCGACAGTAGGAACTATAGATCGAAACTTGAACTGAATAATGAAATATACGATTTGAAAGTATACACTGTGATAACAGTTCATGTCATATTTTGCGTACAGGTATTTTGCTTAAATAAATATTTCAAACTATCTTTCCATCAGTGTACTTAAAATCGATCGAACGTAAGCAGGAAAACCAGAACGAAGGACGCGTTGAACGAAAACTAATCACTTGCATGAATCTATTGTAGATACTTTTTCCGGATCCGGTGTACAACATTTCGATTCATGTGGCGTATAATTGATTTTGAATAGGAAAACCTTGACCCACAAAAGTGAAATTAGATAAGGCAATATCAGCAGTATTCATGGCTTTTTTACGGTATCTGTCTATTAAAGCTTGAGACAAAAGAGCCTTGCAATAGTCGTTACGACTCGCCTTCGAATTGGTAATTGTATTTTAGTGCCTATCTGATATGATCGACGGTGCGTAGAAAACTTACCGACAATTTGCGCCGTAACCCAGAACCAATGCATCCACCAATGTAGCGTCATCGCGTCATCAGTAATTTTACCTGGAACAGGAAAATAAAATTCTGCTATAAAAATGGCTGGATTGTATATCCTTATTATTCATTAAAATAATATCTTAAGCTTTGTAGATTATCAATATAGTTCTATGGAATTAAATTTATTGCAATGCAACAGAAAATATTGTATAACAGAGTAGGAATTATAAGATAACAGATTTTTATATTATATATAATGGTATAGCCATTTTCAATCGATAACTAAAGTTTATTGACGCACTCTACATTAAATTTTAGTAACCAAAATATTATTTCAACGGACGAGATGGCGAAAATAAAACGTCGGAAATTTCCAAACAAAATTGGTGAGCATATTGTTCTAGGAAGGAAAAATTGGTGAACCAGTAAGTACGTGTAATTAAGTGTAACAATGATTTTAGTTTGGTCGTTCTGTAATCTTAAGACGACACTGCACCACCATCACGTGCGTAGAAAACCGGATTTGACGATGAGTAAAGTACGCTTTGCGTCTCCTCTACGGCTTCGTGAATCATGCGCTCGAAGGTCAGTATCTGTCTCGATTTTCTTAAAGATTTCCGAATCAATGGCGTATCGCAGAACTTATCGCGATGATAATATCAAGCGGTAGCTAGATGATAATCGATTTATAAGCAACAAGTATTGTTGTTGCTTCAAATATACAATAGATATCGAGCTGCCTGAAGTACTATTTTAAGTCACATTTTAAATGGAGTAAAATGACATAGTCGTTGATTTAATTCTGATTAGGTATGTAATTATGTGAGATACAATTAGAGGTAAGTCATGAGAAAATTTGTTTCACTTCACGGAGCTAAATACTTCCTACTTTATAAAAGCCATGGACTGCAGCTATGCTTAGTCTGTTATATTTTGCTCATTAGTCACCGTAACTGTGATAAGAAGCTCAAGTAGTTTGACATTTTTTACAGCACTGGCTCATAGCGCAAAATATAGTTGTGCGCTATCAAGCGACAATGACGTCGGGATTGCCGTTAATTATTTGATCATTTGTGAACGAAAGAAAGATGAGTCACATTAGTGACGCTACAAAAGAGGCATTTAATGATCAGGTTTGATGAAGAAATCTCTTTATAACGCGATAATAACTACCGAAGTGGAAAAGCCCGTCAAATAATTACAATGCTAATTGAACGGGTGTTAACTTATTTGAGTTCTGTATCGTATTCACATCGCGTTCGATCCTAACGCATAAAATTACATACAACCAATTCAATGTTGAAATAAAGCGGAGCTTATTATAGTTGTTCGCCAATGCACGCAGATATATGTAACAATGGCAAATAAAATATTCATAACTCCGAAAACCTTATGCAATGCCAATAACGTCGGGTTCTTAATTCCATGCTTTTGTCCGAAAAATTTAATTTTGCAATCCTCAGACGTTTTTCTTCGCCAATGCTCACAGTCGTTCCTAGGAAATATTGTCAAGTGCTAATACCAGTCGCCGTGAAAAACTCACTAAATGCAACAAATCATACTTTCTAATTCTCTGTTTGATACTTAAGAAAGAGCACGCAGGCTTACGTAACGTGCATTACACGGATTATGTGTAATAAAATTATATTGCGTTACAAATGAGCTGCGTTTATTGATGTAATTTATGAATTAAATGTCGCAAATGTTTTTATCTTGCAACAATAATTATTGTGTCGTATAAAGGATTTTTTGATACATTTAATTTGACACTTGATCCACCCACCCGCAACAAAGCCATTCCATTTATATTGTGAATTGATATATACTTTTATTATTTGTATTTCTTTTAAGTTTGAATCTTTACTTCCTAACTTTTTTATTTAATAAATTGATAATTTATTACTTTGAAGCTTTTAAGTAATAGACGAACTTGATTATATTAGGAAATAAATTAATAGTTATAGATACTTTATGGGATCTACATAATTATTCAAAAAGAAAACTTTCAGAATGATCCTGACGCACTTGAAAATTTTAAAATACCATTGAAGAACTTTCTCCATTTCCATATCACAAGCACTGGGAATAAATTCAAAAGATTTAAATTTAGAGCTGTACTCTTATCTTTCTTCTCATCAATCTTATAAATTGATTATTCAAAAAGTACACTTCAAAGAGAATTTTTTTAGAAAAAATTATTCGACACTGCAATGCATATTAAAAAGAGTTTGCATCCCTGTTAGAAAACTTAACCAGACGCTAGCTATTTTTCAGTTAACTTTATGGATAAAGGAACATATTGCTTGTGTTTCATAATTATATGTACCAATCCGAAATAAAGTATGCCACTTACACTTCATAAAATTTGTATTTTATGTAATAGTAGCACTTTTAAGTGAATTATATTATTTTTGCATTATAAATATAATGGATGAATCATTTGATCAAAGGAAAGATTATATTGACGATAGTTAAAGCATCAATTTCAATCCAATAAAAATCAGAAGATTACAATTTCAATCAAGTACGAAGAAGAATTAATTCAAAGTAGAGCATCTGAATTCCAAAAAAGTGTTTTCCGAGAACAAAATGAAAGGCCAATTTTCCAGAAAGAACAACGAAACCAGAGCGTCCTCGACTCATCTTCCTTTTCTCGAACACGGCTCTTTCGAGGCGCGAAAAAAAAGGAGAAACGCGCGCTCTCGGGGCAGCACTGCGGCTTATCTCGGCGGCGAATCGCGCGAGCGCAGTTGGGTCATCGCAGGCCGGCGGTCATACTCCCGTGGACGAGGAAGCAAAGAGAGCGCGGAGACAGAACCGAGCAATAGGGCTCCGCAAAAACACACGACAAAGGCCGAGAGGGACGTACACGCGACAGCGGAAGTATGCGCACAGGGGGAAAGAGTGAGAGGGAGAGGGAGGGGAGAAGGACGTCCGTGGGCAATTTAATTTAGTTAGCGAACGGATTGCCCGTATTTTTTTTCACGCCATATAAAGTTTACGGGAAATTCGTCATCGAGGAGAAACGGGGAAGGCTTTTGTCCGGGCGGATGCGGACGCTGAGTTATGGTTTGGCGCAGGAATTTAATCACCACACGCGTTTATTATGATTAATAAGAAGCGCCGGGCGCGCGCGGATATCCTTTAACTGTAACTTGGCATGCCTAGCGGAGATATATAAAATCCTCGGTTTCTTGTAGGTCAGGGCAATTAAAATGTGAGCGGCGCGTAATTGCTGAAAAAGTTAATAAGGCGAGGGAGAAGGAGACTGTGAATCTTTGATCGAGAGAGATTCCCGAGAAGTGGCTTCATCGGTTGAGAGATGCCGCGACGAGTATCTGTTTAAAAATGCGAATCTCAAAAGGAGATGATGAGGCGGAAAATATGCTTCGTTATCGAGTCCTTTGAGTGCAGGCTACCTCGAGAGTGCATGGAATAAACTGCGTCAATTTATACATACACGCTCGGCGGATATATCTTTTGTGATGCACGAACATTTTTTCGAGATAACATCTGTAGAGCTTTTCGTGAGTGGCACTTCTCAAGGTGGTTTGCACGTAATGTCAAGGTGATAGAGCAAGTAGAAAGAAAATTAATAAGAAGTATACGTTGTATAATAATGGTTTTTTATTGTACCTTTATTATGTGTTTGGATGTAAAATTTTTTATGATAATTTTTGTTACTATGTTGTTGAACGATGGATAATTTTGTAAAATTATGGTTTTATAGGTGTTTTTTAATTCGATTAAAATCAATAATTCTGCACTTTATTTTGAAGAACCGTTCGCGCATCAAGAAGCGTACAGCAGCTCTTTGTAGGTAAATCGAGTTTATAGCAAGTATATATAGATTTTGCCAAAAAATCTAAAAACAAAAGATATACAAGAAGGAGAATTTCGTACAAAACTCAAAAATTTATTGACATCGCTTGATTTTTGAACGTCAAATATACCTCCACCTTTGTCACCAAAAGCTTCCTCTCAATCATTAACGAATTCTCAAAAGACGTCGAGCCTTGCGAGCGCGCAAACAATCGGAAGTTAAGTCGGGAAGCACGCGCTCGCAGAGAGTCGAGAACGAGAGAAAGCTGCAAAGGAATAAAGGAATATTTAAAAAGTAGGAACAAAAGAGGAGAGTACGCTAAGGCGCGCGCGGGCGCGCATAAACTGCGCATAAGCGCAACAGAGCGCGGCGGAGGATGTCGCAATTTTCCCGTCCGTAATTTTTAGCCTTAATAAGGTCGACCTGCGCGGGGAACAAAGCGCTCTCGAGAACGCACGCACGCGCCGAGCCTTTCGTAATGCTCCGCACGCTTCCGATCGCGAGAGGAGAGAGTGTATAACGTTCATTGTATAGATATACAGGCGAAGGTATAAAGACGCGAGCTCTGCGTGCTTCCTTGATCCGAGATGAGTCAGACGAGCGAGCGAGATGCGGGGTATCGACATTTTTTCGGTACTCCAGTAGGACTTTGTTGGACGCGAAGCTGGATTTCTGAAGTGAGTCAGAGTTCGGAAGAAAGTAGATGTACGTATGATTGCGAACGCGCGCGCGCGCGCGTGTGTGTGTGTGGGGGGCGAACTGGAGGTGGAAATTAATGGCTATCTGCAAGCTAGTTGGTAATTAGCGTGGATAATGATCGATTAGGTCAACGGTTCCGACCGTTTTCCGAGGATAACGATGTTGATCGAAATGAAAAGAAAAGAACTTTGTTGTGCTATAATTTGTTTTTTTCTCTCGTTTTTGCTATAGTTAGTGCTGGCTATAGAAACTTATGGAAATAACATTTTACCGAGAGAAATGAAGATGAAAGTGTGAGAAAAACGCTGACCAAAAAGGATATATAATAGAAGTACACGCATACGTATAGCGCGAAAACAATGGCGAAATTTATATCACTTTAAAACGCTATCAATTAACCGTTCTTATTGAGTCCATTAATTAATTAGTCTAGAGAAAATGCGATTTTGTTTCTGACATTTTGGGGTTAAAGATGATACTTTACTGCGATAAAAAAAAAGAAACACTTCGTACAAACAGAAAGCTAAATTATATTTTGAGTATTGTAAAATAGTATTAATTGTTCAATAAATTTAAATTATGCTATAGAAAAGTTGTAAAAATTGAAATAATATATGGTTATTGAGTGGCGGAAAATATTATAGGGCTTTAATAATGTATAGCAGTTCGAACGACTTTATAGAGCAAGTCTATACGCGCCGCTCAAAGTATTTAATTAAAGGCGAAAATGAATTATTGATATGCTCTAATGCATCGGCTCTTGGAAAATAAATAAATGCATATTCAAGAATGCGTGTATAATGATGTGTTTTTTTGAAAAAAGCATCAGTAGATTAAAAATTTCCATATCCTTTTATTTGATTATTTGAAGAAGTGTTTGATACAATTCATGCGCACTAATTAGCAGCATTTGCGTTACATCAACTGTGGTCTATTTACATCAAATGAAAACAAAAAATTATAAAGAGGGTTAAATGAAATGACCTATAAAATCTAATTAATTTTAAATTAATATATGTATTATACTCAATTCACTTCCTGAACATTACGGTAATCGCTGTATCAGCATGAAGACAAAATTGTAGACGCTACTAAGTTGATAAAAATGAGTTCCGCTGATTTATAAAAGGTTTCTCGTATCCTCTCGCAATGATAATTTAAAAATAATTAAGGTTTGTGGAATCTCAGTACGACGTTAGTCCAACATTAGGAATATTAGCATAAGATTAATCTAGCATTAGTATAACATTAAGAAGATCATTACACCTAATATTTGTATAGTGTTAGTATGTAGTCAGCAAAACAAAATCTGCATGAAATTAAGATTTTACTGCACGATATGTACTTTTTAACATTCACGTATTATGGCAACCATACAGTAAGCAGCTCCAAAAACCTTAATCGGTTGAACTGAATTATAAAGTTTCCGACCTCTTTTAGAAATAGATTTACAAATTCAAAAATCTGGCTAGGAAGTTAAGAAGGCCACTGGCGACCTATATATTTCCCCTCGCAGACAAAGGGTCACGCACGTGCGCAGCAGCTTCTTCAAACACGTACATTTCCCAACAATTTTCTTCCACATCACTATCGTTCCAAAAAAACAAAACTGAATTACCAACCAATCCACCTTTTTCACCTGCCACTCTGGTCCGGCTTTCTGAAAAAGCACTTCTCCGTTCGCCGTAGCGCAAAGCAATCGCTCGCTAAGGACAAACGCAAACCAGGCGCGCTAGCCCCGTGCACCGGCTCGCTAATTAATGGCTCGGTCGGTCCGATCGAGTAGAAGCCGATACACTGCGCTCGGCCGAACCAAAAGGATTGCGCGTGCGCGCGACGCCTCTAATCTAATCTAATCGATCTCGCGTACCCAACTCACTCGCGCTAGCGCGCGATCGATCCACGCGAGCGTGACGCACGCCGCGCGCGCCGAGCGCTATACTAGTGCCAAGTGCAAATGTCGACAGACGCGCGATTATATGCGAGAGATCGCGTGGGAAAGGAGGCGCGTGCGAGCGACTTTTTTGCAATTGTCGTGCGTGCTTGAGGTGTGTGTGTGTGTGTGTGTGTGTGTGTGTATGTTTTTTTTCGCGGGGAGAGCTAATTAGAGCTGAGCGAAATGATGTTAACGCGGGAAGAGGTGGTTTGTCTAAGCTGTGGCTGATATGTAAATTGGTAGGTTGGTTTTTCTGTGGAATGTCTGGCGCGTGCGAGCTTCTGTGTGTTAATTAATTCAGTGTTAGTAGGAGCGAAAATGTAACCGTAAAAAGGGGATTCTATAGCAACGTGGTACTGAAAAAACTTGTAATGTTCAGTAAAAGTAAAATATATGTGTCGCGCGAAAAGATGCTCTTAATTATAGAAGTAATTATACGTTTGAATTCGTTACTTTTATATTAATTATTTCATTATTGTCCAGAAATAATTGATTAAAAAATTGTACGTTTTTAGGATTTTAATATCATCGATTACATTGAAATTTAATGGAACATTGGCTCGATCGTTACTTGAATTAATATTCATTTCATATATGTACGTTCAAATATTGAGAATTTCTCAATCTGAATTAATTGGAGTGAATTATACATTGAATGTCAGTCTAAAATATACACGTCAGATAATGGAAACTCAAAATATAGTTCAACACTATATTCAATATTAGAACTAATGTTTTCCATTATAAATTTACTGAAAATTATAAAAAAAACATATTCACCTCTTTCTGAAAAAATATGACTCCCGATGTTTTATTTAGTTATTTTTGCTATCATACTAAAAAGCTATTATTTAGTTTATTTTTCGAACGAGCACGCCACAATTCCTATATACTAACGCAAAAAAAAACAACTTTAGAACGTTTTCACACTCTCTGACAAACTGAAATTTCGCCCTCTCAAAACCTTGGTAGCGGATTTCTGGAAAATCCTTACGATGTGAAGCACGAATTAGGTCGCTACGTAAATTGGATTTATTTTATTTGTTCGACCATGGGGCCAGGAGGGCTGATTTAGAATCAAAATCGATGCCACCCGCACGTATCGACAACACGAAAAAGGCATTACCGCGCGAGATTTACGCCGGATTTAGCTATATGATCGCGAAAAAAGGAGAGTTCGACAAATTGTTTTTAGACGCGCTCTCTTTCCACTTTATCCACGAAGTGCCGTGACGATATTGAATTACGTCGTCGCCTTTGTGGGTGTTTAGCGCGAGTACGGAATCTTCGAACGGTCACTATATATAATGCTACAATTCGATCAGTGCGTTCGTTGGCGTTATTCAATCAATTGCAAGTCTGCGAGTGATGTTGCGAGAAAGTGTATTATCCTCGATTTATTCAACGGGCTTGCGGTCGGCGCTTGTATTTTTGTCAGAATAACGAGGGATTATACATTTTCTTGGCGTGTTTAGAGGGATCGGTAGATTTTAAATATTAGTTTTCCTATTATTATAAAATCACTAATTATATACCGATAATTTGGAACTTCAAATATAATGTTAATTATGTAAAGTAATAATAAACTTGTATATGGAGGGGATGGTAAATACAATTATTATGGCCATGGGCATAGTTTCATAACATTATCATAACATTAACTTTTGATATCCACTCAAAGCGGCGGGAGTTTTGGCATGAAATTTGAATTTGTTAATGGCAGGAAAGCTTTTAAGCAGTATAATAAAGTTTACATATCAAATAATAATCCCATTAATTAATAAAGGATAAAATGTGAAAATTAGTTTCTGTAGAGTTAACAATTTTATAGGAAATTTTTAAAATCTTAAATACATCATAAATTTTGAAAAACTGATTTTCTTATCATATATTATCATATAATTATATCATTATACACAATTATGATGAAGTATCTATTTAAAAATCTTTACGTGAACGAAACTTCACGTCAAAAGGATTTAAAACTTTTAGAAATCCTAAAGGCATAACAATATTTAGACAAGTGTTATCTTTAAAATTATTTTAAGTTTCTAAATATTTCATAGCTTTTAGATTGGTTACAAAATATGCGAAATAACATTAAACCTATCAGCTTTATTTTAAAATATTTAATTAACAGTGATTGAAAACTTACAACCGTCACTTTTTAAGATACACATTTACTAGTATTTAAATAATAGAAAGTAATCAAATATAATTAGATAATTTTAGAAGAAACAACTAATTTTCTCAAATTTTAACAAGAAATCCGCGAGTTGATGTTTCAGTGACTATAAGTACGATCTGATTTCCTAAACGATAAAAAAATTATCGACCAGTGGTCTGCAACGTCTATATCAAATTTGATAACAAAACAATAATCCGACGAAAGTCATACCCCTGTGTTCAAATACCGCGATCACGCCTCAATCATATTATCATATCCATATAAACGCAACCGCCTGCAGCTGACACGCAAAACGATAAATAAACGGCGTTCGCTCGGCGGCCGCCTCATGCATAACCCATCGGCATAAAATCAAATCAATTATCCTAACGAAGTGAGCTTAAGAGCCCGATAATTGGGCTCGCGCCATTCGACGCCAGCCGTCAATGGCAATAGACCGCCTCGGTGTGCCAAAATTCGCCGCCGCGGGTTAAAACAAAAGATTCACCCTCACCCTCGCACATTCATGCAAACCGCGTCGCTCGCGAATCGACGCGCGGGCGTAAGTAATTGGCCGTAATTGCGCACTCGCGGGAACTGCATGTAATATGCCACCAGTGTTCTGCGCATATAACGTCGAAAGTCGAGTGTACACGGTACGTACGTACACGCGCTCGAGAGGGCTTCCAAGGTCTCGTGTGCAGTTGCATTGCGCGGCGAGGCTCGCTTTTCAGCAGCCATGCGCGCGCGGGATCCGGAGAGCCGGTTTCAAGGCTCAGCGACACGCGCGCGCTCATGGAAGAAGAAGGTTTTTTCAAAGCGGAAATTCGGTCATGGAGAGTCTGCTGGGTTTCCGCGCGGTTTAGCGAAAATTAAACGATCATTTAAAGAGTAGTTGAGGTATGGAAAATTTGAAAGGGAGATGAATTCATGGATTGAGCAAGAAGTACTTTACAAGAACTTATGTATCATGAGGAAGTTCTACGCAACAGTGGAAGAATGATGTATTGCTAAAGATGGATCTCATTTATTACTATAATTTATCTGTAATGCAAGAGATACATTGTCTTTATTTTCATAATTTTTTTTATTACAATAATTTTTCCTTCAATTTTAAGAATGTATGCCGAATTCTATTTCAGTATACTACAACTACATGAGTCAGATTTACCTTTTGCGTCATAAGGTGTTGAAAATGTGGTGTCATTACGCTTTATCTTTTTTTCGTCGTGTGACTTTCCACAATTAGCACAAATTCAACTAGAATTGGTTTATGGTTAAGAAATGAGAATTTCGTTAAAACCTCGTCTTGACGTATGTATTATACTGATTTATTAAATTTGATGAAATTGTACTTCTTTGTATTATTATAAACACAACTATTTTATGATGAAAATATTACAAAGTGATAAGCTAGATAAGCTGTTATCTTGTATATCTAAAGAATATTTTTTAATTACGAAAGTACGCTGTTTGCACGATTATAAAATCTTATCGGACTATTATCGATGTTGCAAGTCCAATTTCAAAATAAAACTAAACACATATTCATTAGTAAAACAATTTTCTTCTTATTATTTACAATCAACAAAATTACTAAAAACTGGATATGCTTATTATTGTTTACATTTTTTTTCAATTATTGTAATTTTAAGTTGAGTATTATTATTACAAGCGGAGAAAATCACGGACTCTTCATATTTAACAACAGTCTGTACGGGAATGCATAACACATAATTACGACCCGTTGTTGTCAACACGTACAACATAACAAAGCCGACTTTTCAGGGAAACAATACATTTATAGTTACATATGAGCGTGCAATTTAAAATGGTGCATGCAGGAAGTGTTTAGCTCGAAAATAATTGTTTCAGTTGCACCTATACGAAACCTCCGCGGAAAAATGTGCGGTTCTAAAAGTACAATAACTAAAATCTACGTGTACCCTTTGCGTAATATATCACTTGCGGTACAGGCAGAATATTCGAAGAATTTATCATTGTAACGAGCGTAATACGCTTTACGAATAATCCGTGGTTGCAGTTAATTGAAGCGTCAATTTACGTACTCTCATGTATTATACGAGAGTAAATAAAATAAAAATAAAACTACTTTCATTTCTTATTATCAATACTTGTTAAAAATTATTTAAATAAAGCTTCCTATGTTTCGATAGAATTGTATTTCAAAGAAACTTTCTTCTATAATTTTAAAGATTTAATCCGTTGAGTTCCATACTAAAAATAAAAGCAAATCATAAAGTTGTCCAAGAATTCTAATTTCAGAAATACTTTTCCAGTAGAAAAAGTTAGCAACTCTCGAACTGCGCACCAAAGTCACTATATACACAAAGTTCCCATATTATCACATGATAAAAAAAAATATACCATAAACTAAACTTTGTCATGTTAATAAACTGTCTCTCCTTTTAATTTACCGAGGACATGGATAAATGTAAATATACATACAAACAGATAAATCTCGGCAGTAACAAACGCACTCCTTTTCGCCTAAACATAGAACAGCGCGGCGAACGCTGGCGTTCAAAATTTCGCGCGTCAGCCGCAGACATTCGCTGCACTGCCAGAAATTGTAAATCCCCCGCGGTGTAGTTTACAATATCGCCGCGGCGCATTTTTATGACCCGTTTATATTCCGCGACACGACGGTCGCTCCCGTTTTAAAGTCTAATTCCCTCAAGAGTTCTAGCGGCAAGTGCTTGAAAAATAAGCGAAAACTCTTCGCGCCAGCTTATAATATACGCAAACGCACGCCGCTCTGGAAATTCTCCCTGCGTATAATAATAACACGTGTTACTTTTACCGAGCTTAATCCATTAGGCTAACGGCCGCTAACGAGCTGCGCTGCTCGGCGATTAAAAAAAAAAAAAAAAAGAGAGAGAGAAAGAGAGAGAGAGAGAGAGAGAGAGAGAGAGAGAGAGAGAGAGAGAGAG
>UXGD01004943.1:0-15722 GCA_900474315.1 Torymus auratus
ACCAAAGACTGATTATCATGCTTTCGTGGAAAAAATTGAGATTTATAGCCATCGTAAACAAGTGCAAATTACCATCACCGCCGAGTTATAAAACACTGAATAATGCATAACAATGAGGAATGAATTATTTGATTTGATATCGAGGTTTTTTTAAACCGTTATGTAAACAACAGCTTTGTTTCCGTCATCCATATTTCATCAAATTGAATTATGCCTTTAAGATTTATCAGTATAATTTAATTTGTTACAGCTGCGGATATTGGAAGACAACAATTTGAGGTTCGATAATTAGAATTGCCGAGTTTTCTGCGGGCACTAAACAAGACCAAGAACGACGGTTCATTGTTGATTAATAACTCGCTTTTAAATCATTCTAACGAAATATAGTCTATAAACATCAACGAGCTGTCGGCCAAATCCGTTACAACATAGCTTATGCGCAATAAAACAATAATTTATTTCGACGATCAAATACATAATTTGTCGCGCCCCAAACAACTTACAAGTTCGCACGAAGAGCTACCCCGAGTGTCAGAGTATATATAAAAATAAATTCCCACCTCTGCCGAAGTATAAAAATTTGTCCCAGCGGCGACGAACACGCGGTTACTACAACACAATAAACGCTATCGCGATCTCGGGCAGCAGCAGCAAACCGCAGCCGGAGTATTCCAACAATTCAATTTTCGAATAATTTTCACCGCGCCTCGGCCTCCAGAAAACACCCAACGCGAGACCGAGAGGACGACAAAAATGTCTTATATACGCCGGTCGTCGCGTCGCGGTAATAAAAGGAAAAGTTTATCTTGTAAAACAAGTATCCGAAGATCAGGACAATAAATTATTCAAGGCTCTATTGCCGAACAATTCCAGGCACGTGTAAAAAAGACCTTTTCCCCGCGTCGCGTCGCTCGAGCTAAAATACACGCGTAAAAAGGACGTATAAACGGCTGTCGAACCCGGCCGCGGAATCCTAAGAGCGAAACGATGTTCCGTAGGCGCCTCGAGCGAGCTCCTCTCCCTCCCTCCTTCTCGTACCTTTTACGATTACATCGACGCCGGCGTGCAGTACGAAAATCCCTGCGCATCCCACACTGCGCGACATTAACGCAGGCGCGGCATTATGCCGCGGAACTTTCGCGAGGGTGTAAGCTCGAGCGTCGAGCTTTTCGCCTGACGAGGTTGTCCCGCGTGTGTCTTACCGAGATGGATAGACGTAGTATGTGTGTGTGTGTACAGTAGAATCTCACGGGAAGATTTACGCGCGCGCGCGCGTCTTATTCAAATCCTAATGCGCGCTATTGTTCAAGTTGAGAGAGCGTCTTTAGCGCGCGGCAGCATTAGGGCCTACGTGCGAAATAGCGAGATACACGGAAAAATACTTAGCGCGGGTTCTATGTGTACGCGCCGGTACGGGGAGGTGCAAAAAATCGAGGTCGATTCGTGTAACGGTAGAATCCGGTCGTTTCGTTATATGCTTGCAGCGGTGGCAGCTGTCGAACGTTATTATGCTTAGGCCGCGTGCAAAAGTGTTTAGTGGAAAAAAAAAAAATTCCTTTCGCACTTTTACGGGGCTTCTTCGTTGAATCCTTGCATAATTCTTATCGGTCGCGGGTTTATTTTCCCCTGCGTGGAACAACGCGCGCGAAAGAATTCGCGCGAGCGGACGAGCGATATTTCTCGAGCGCGGCGATGCGAAAAAGTGGCGCGGGGAGCTGAGTTCTCCGATATTTCAAAACCGTTAAGCTGCGCATGGAAATTTAGATGTCGCAAGATTTGTGGCTTACATTTGTGGCTTGACGTTATACGTACGCCGAGCATTTAATATGACATTAAGCATATTCCTGCGGGTGATTTTGAGAGAATATCTTGCCGTTCCCATAAGTCACTTTTTATACGAATGCATATTTTACTTGGTCAAAATAAAGGTATTAGAGCTGTTTACGCGCGAGTTGGCTTGAAACTTAATGCCACACTCAATATATTAATAATTTATTGCGTGAATAATCAGTAGCTTTAATCTGCGCTTATATAACGTATGAAGTGAAATAATAAAATTTTATATATTTTATAAATACTGCATGTTGTGTAATTAACAGTAATTATTTGTAATGTACGTATAAAAAACTAAACAGTTATTGTTGTGATATTATAGTGATATTTGCCTTGAGTGATATTTTAAATAGAGCAAAACATTGTTAATTAGCAAGTTACTAATTTTTTGCTTCCAGTTGGTCTCGTTGAATTTAGTTTTACGATTATTGTTCCGACAAAGGTAAGTGGAGCATGAGAAATTACTGCGATAATAAGCGGTTATGAGGTAATAAGTATAGTAATAAAATTATTTTTCTAAACTCGAGAAATAATTGTTAAGTTTATCGTAATGTCCGATCGAAAATTACATTAAACAGGACATTAAACCGTAACGTTTAAACAAAACTTATCCTTTTATCAGATGTAAGTAAACTTGGTGAAGAACGTTTGTAAAACAATCTAATCGTGCATTTTTAATAATTAAAATAGCTCGAACAATTTACACAACTATAAAACTTTAATAAACTTAAGGTAATAGCTTTACATTTGCAATTTTAAAGCATTCGAGATTTTTTACAACTGTTTTTTTTTTAAATATATATGTAATTATTATCAATTTATGATGAATTTAATACATTTTCGCTATCATTACGGTATAGCCAATTTTCCTTAAATGTTTTTTTTTATTATCTTTTATAGTTATAATTTCTGAATGAATATCCCCGTTAAAAGATTAAAAAGGTTATGCTTAACGTAAACAAGACATTCCACGTAATTATCGCCTTAGGCATCTCTTTTGTTACTATAATCCTTTTGTCGCATAAATTCATTTTTAATTGCCCGCTTTTCATACGTAATCATTACAATTTATCAAGTAATTAAACGCATTTAATAAAACGACGGTTTCGTTAAAATTTAATAATATAAAATTATTAATAAAATGTAAAATATATTCTGTTGTTTTGTTTTCTGTTCCCTGACAACTTTAAAATATACATACGTATATATACGCTGACGCACGCTTTGGTTTTATTAAACCATTATATCGCGCTCCTCGCAATTATTTCGCGCACGTCTATGACAGATCAAGCTACATAGTTGAAACGTGCATTACGTATGTATCTCGGCGTCAGGTGAAGACAGGTAACTGTATTCACTGCTTCTGAGAAATTAAGTGCTGAGAAACGCTAGTAGGACACGCTGGCATCCTAGAGCACACACAACATAAATTGCAAAGTGTTGGTTTACAGGTGTACATGGAAATCGGCGGCCGCGGGAGAACGGAATCTTGAGGTTTTTCAACGTCGAGATTGTTTGCCGTTGATCTCGTACATAGCACGTACGGCTAAGAGAATAAATAACGTTTATACTCAAAAGTTCTTGCTGCTTTCAACAATGTCGGTAATAAAAGTTCATGAAGTCATTGCTTATGGCAGCTCACGTATTAATATAAATAAGAATTTTCTATAATAATAATAAAACATGATTAAGTAATAAATAAAATTTTATAGTTCTTTCGCCAGAGGATATTTAACACTTCAAATAAAAAAAAAAATTTCTTAATGAATCATCTGTAGGTATCTATATAGACCGCAGGCTGACTAATATTCCCTTATATATTATAATTATTCTAAAAAAAGACAAAATAAAAAAAATTCTTTTAAAATTCACCGCGCGCAACAGTGTAATTTAAGCGTCGCGTTATCATAATTTTGTCCTTTAAGGCTCATCAGCATTCGCTATACGACGAGCCTTGCGCTCATATATATAGCCTCTAAAACCCCGGTCCATAAATAACAAAAAATCCATTTCTAATTACCGCTGGCTCTCTACCCCTCCGCGCCTCATCCCATACAACGCACCGCAAGCGTTTTGACTTATACGCGCGGCTCTCCCCCAACCTCGCAAAAATCGCCGAACAAAACAGCCATTCCACCTCGCTCATTGTGTCCTGCGCCTCGTGTATTATACACCCCGCGCGCACTGCCGCCGCGGAAAACAATGAGAAACGACCTTTCCGCGCCGAAACGACCAAATCGTTAGCCGGCTTCCCTCTCTCCTCGCCTCGAAAATAAAACGACTCGCGCAACAACGACGACGAGACCGAAAAAAGGACAAGGAGGACCCTCTCTCTCTCTCTCTCTCTTACTCTTCCCTTAATGAACCGCGCGCGAGGAGTCGAGTATATATACACGCTGGAATGCCGGCGAGAGTACTTATATATATAACGCACGGTTATCGTTCCTTCCTCCCCGATATATACATGTGCCGTGAAATCGACCGGAAAGACAATATGATTTTAAACATAAACCGAGAATGTATATATATATCTACACATCGAATACTGTATATACTCGCTTTCCGCGGCGCACGTGCGAAAGTGCGCGCTCGGCTTTAGGGCGCAGAGGAATTAATGGAGCAGGGTAACGGTTCGCGCCGGCTAGCCGCGCCGCGCGAAGAGAGCAAAGTGCGATTCGTGGTATTTGATATCGGGATAATCACTCGGCCCGCTGTATGTATAGCACCTATATAGACTGTGTCTGTGCACCGTGCACACCTCGCCGTATACGGCTCTGCACTGCCGTGTGTCTTATATATATAAGTACGGCGCGAGAAAGGTTAACCTCTCCGCTCTGATCTTCTCTCACGAAACAGACTCACACCGCCGCGGGGCTTTCTCTTTTTCGCGGCGAGCGCGCGCATATAGTGTCTTATATATATATAGAAGCCGAGAGCAGCAGCGCGGTGGCCACCGGCTGAGCGAATTTCTGCACCGAAAGAGGGAGAGAGAGAGAGGAAGGAGGGCAAAAAAGGACGTAGGTATACTGCCTGCCTGCGCCTTGGAGTATATAGTGCTTTGTTTGAATTTTCCGGCTGGCGGGAGATTGACGAGGAGGTGAGCCGCGCCCGGCCTCCCGTGAACCAACGTCGCCTCATGCTGCACGCTCGAGTGTAATGGCTCGATAATCCGAGATGTAAATATGTGGGCCGCCGCCGCCGCACCGTCGTCGTCGTCACGATGTGCACAGATGAGAGCGATAATGCTGTTGCTGCTGCTGCTGCTGACCTGTTGCGCTGCCGAAGTTAGTCGGGGTCGTCGGGGGTCTTTTTTGAAAAATTAGCGGAGAGAGAGATAAGGGGGTCGTGCCGACGAGAGGAGAGAAATCTGGGTCACGGGTGTAGTGTATAGCCCTGTAGCCTTTTTCAGGGTGTGAACGCGTCGTGTGTGCGCGTGGTTATCCTGATGTGGGTGATGAGCTGTGAAATGCCTCGTAGATGGGATGGAACTTTGGGTGGGTAAGGCATATAGATAGAGCTCGGCCTAATCTTTTTAGGGCGGCACGTGCTGAATGTATTTTCTGGTATAGAGAAGTTTAGTCGATATATATTTGGCTGGTTAATCATGGAAGGAATGGTTGAAATATATTTATACGGTGCTTTGCTGATTGACTAAAGGCTGCGAAGTCGAATTGTATACATAAATGTATATCTCCCCCCCTTTAGGTTATCTTTTTGTAAATCAGCAGGGCATGTTCCCCCGGTAATGTATTCACTCGATATATTTACACCTCACGTTACTTCCAATTATCCAATTTTATTTGCGCCCGCTTTCACTTCAGTTATTCACACTTCATTTTGGCGGCCACGAGCAGACTGGCCGTGCGGAATGCGCGCACGTTATATTACGAGCGAATTCGCTCGGTCCAGTTACCGAGCGGCCGTGTATAACTTCTTATAAAATAAATATCGAAATTGTTTGTCTTTCGGGTGAACGTTGCCGAGTCTCGGATCCCGAGAGAAAGAATCGTACTTTATCGACTGTATAAAAAAAATGAATAAATCGTTATCGTAAAATTTTATAATTCCCACATTCGGGGATGTAAGAACCGTAACCTCGTCTCGTATAAATTTTATTTCCGAAAAAAAAAATTCGAGAATCTCAAAATTTTGTGGGGATTTTTACATTGTTGCGGTCATGCGAGAATTCGAGCGTGTACTTTCAAAAGTTTGCCTGGTTTTACGATGCTCGTGCAAGTTTTGAAACCTTTCGATATTGTATATATAGAAAAATAAAAGATGATTGATGAAAAGTAAATGTCAAAAAGTAACCAATATGCAAATAAGATAACAGAGGATATTTTAAAGGGTGCATATTTCAGAAGATAAATTTATAGCTTGTAAATAATTTGTTAACTTATTATATTATTGACCATTTTGAAATCACTTTAGAAATTAACATGTTAAAGATAAAATACGAACTTATAAACATGAATGAGAGGTACAAACAAAATTGGTTTCCTCGGGAATAGGACATAATTTTTCTACAAAGTAAAGGGGGTTCATTAAATTATGTCACAACATCTTAAACTTGAAAAATATTTATTTTATTATGGAGTTTATAAATTTAAATTATATTTTTTATCCAGTACGGTAGCATTTGCAAGTGTTTCCACTGCACCGTCCAGTATTGTATCCCTTCATGATGCAGTCGAGGGAGCAGTCTCTGTCATTGCAAGCAGCTGCAAAAAATTTTTTTATATAAATATGTCTCCAAAAGTACCGTCTTTTATTTCTATTTTCAGTAATCGTAAGGTTTGCATTAATGCGTTATTAATTCACAGACATACCAGAAAACGTAGATATAAAAATATTTTTTCAACCATAAGGTTTTAAAAAAAATAAAAAAAGCTTATTCATGATTAATATACTTATTGTGAATTAATTAAATTGTAAATTACATATTGTAAAATAAATTAAATTGTAAATTACATATTGTAAAGTAAATTAAATTGTTAACTACATATTGTAAAATAAATTAAATGTGTATAAAATAAACAATATGAATTTTGTTTGTACTAGAACGATAAATGAAATAAAAAGCAATTTGTTGAAAATAAATTACTTCAATTTTTAGACTCAATTTACTACAAAACTTTTATACTATAAAATTATTATTATTATATTTTACTTACCGTTAACAGCCGATGTCAAATATGTCATAATGACGACGAGTAAGAAAGCGAAGTATACAGCCTTCATGATTGAAAGTTTGGTAACTGCTCAGCTGATGTCTTTCCGTAAACTGTGCTGGTTATTGTCTGACTTACTCCTATTATATGTTGCCTTTTATACCTGACAGTTATGCAGGAATGACTAATTAGGGGAAAAACTTAGAGGAAGAGCCGTCTTTGGGAATACTTATCATCGCATGCGCTGGGAAGAACAGAAATACAGCAATTGATAACTGATTTACTTTTTATCGCAGTATTCTTGAATATTGATAAAATCAACTGATACGTTCAAATAGAAATATGCATTAAATTATAAATCCGATAAATTTGATAAATTTGATAGTATGAATGTACAGATTTATATTTATATCTAACTTTTTTTTTAACATATTTTTTATCATATTCAAACAGGCCACCGTTTAACGAAAATAGTAATGAACTTAGAACAAAGAGAGTAAAATAAAGAGGTATGCCTTGATGATATAAATTAGCTTATAAAAGATTAGATAATGTACTTAGAAAATAAGATCATGAATATACAGACTTAAAAAGATAAAGTTTCTACTAAAAAGTTGTCTATTAGTAGTTTCACAATCTACAATTTTGCTGCGTGCATATCTATGAGGTAAGTTACAAGCCGTTTATATATTTGTTTCGGCATATATTATATGTTTATATATTTGTTGTAACCGATTTTAACCAAATAAGGCAAACAGTATTTTGCTAACCAATCCATTTTCCTTTAATTAATTAATTTATTTACAACATAATTATTTATCATTCAATTTTTGTTGCTTTTTTCATATATTTTTATTCGGGAATAATATTGAATTTTTTCAAACTTTGTATTTATCGACATTTGCTTTTTAAAAAATTAAAATATTTATCGTCCCTGATTTGTTAAAGGTCTTTCTTTGACTACGAAAAATTATTATAATTTTTCATGTTTCCAAAACAACAGTCATTTATTTTAAAAAATTGGTATATAATTACGATGTCTTAACAACAACGGAAATAGAAATTATTCAACTTGCAAAACTTTATATTGAGATAGTTTATGTTACTTATTAATTTATTACCTAGTCCGCGTTCGTTATTTAAGAATCTCTATTTAATGTTTTAGAAAATATTAGAATTGTTTTTATTAGAAGTTAATATTTATAGAAATCAGAATAATTGTTTATAAAACTTATTTACGACTTTTTCAATTGTTAAAATTAAAACGATTAGACAAAATTACAGTGACCGTCCAGCAATTATAAAATTATAGAGATTTTCGCTGTAATTTTTACCGTACTGTCACGGTAATTTTTATATATAAAATTCTCTCTTTATGGGATTGATAGTTTTTAACATGCAAAATACGACTGTGACATTCCAGGAGTATCAAATGTATTGTTCAAATGATATTTCGACTTACTGCCACATTTGAGCTAACTATACCTTCATTCTTTATTTCACCACCATCGTTTTTTGGTAAAAAAATATTCTTTCGCTGTTTCATTATGTTTTTTCTTTTCTCAATAATTTTAGGAGATGATAAAATTTATAATCTCAAAGTTAAAGTAAGAAAGCAACAGTTAACTTTCGTAAAGCTTATATGATAATAATGCATTGTAAACTTTTGTCCACTTTTTAAAAATTTAACTTTAAAAAACTTTGAAAGTAAATTTATCGTAAGCTTCCTATACCAGGAAAATTTAACCTTATCTAACAATGTTTTTAGCCTTATCGAAAATTCGCAACACTCGTATCCAAGAAACCCTGCCATTTCGAAATATAATCGTTTCAAATGAAATAGATAAGTAGGGCTTCACCAATACTCGATACTAGTCTTGGTATCGTCTTGTATTGTCTTGAAAATCAAGACAATATCGAGACAGTACTTTTCTACCTAAATTTGAGACAAGAATTCGGCCAGGTCTAAATTCGACCAAAGGTTACAAGAATATTACTTTGTGTAATTTCCACGATGATTTTAATTTAAAAAACAAAGAATTTGGAAATTAAATAAAAATGAATCATTTTAAATTTTAAAGTTGCATCGAATGAATATGATAATATTTCAGACCAAGACTTCTCTACAAAACCAAGACCGATACCAAGACAGGACTTTTTATTCCAATATTTTTCAAGACCAAGACGATACTTTCGTTAAATCTTGTATTGTCTTGGTATCTAAGATAAGTAATTATCTCAAATTCAACAAATATTGCTTAAAAAATTCATCATTTCAGAAATAAACCTTACAAGGTAAAAACCAAAATTAAAGTTCTCAAACGACCACCGTAGTAATCCCCACCCGTCTCCCCCAAAAAGCGAATCATCTAATTTAGTCTCGCGTATATCGAATCCACCGTCCGTCTGCCCTACATTCGTCGCCGCGAACCGAGCGGTTTTCTCCCACACAGCACACAGCCAGAGCCAGTATACCGCCCTGCCACTCGGAACTCGGGGAATTACGGATTCAGCTAATCTGAATTTCGGTCATTCTCCCGAAGTGAAGTCCTGCATGCTCTACCACTTGAACCGCGCGGGGTCTCATCTCCTCTCTCTCGTCCACCATAACACCGGTACTCCATCTCTCCCCCCCTCCCATCCTCTGTCTCTCAATCAGAAAATCCAAAGCTTCACTCCAGCTCTCTCTCCTCTCTCCAAAGTACACAGAACCGCAGCGTGGCAGCGGTTTATAGAACAATCGCGCTTGGGAGCTGCATTATGCGCCGCAAGAGAGAGAGAGAGAGAGAGAAGCAGACAGAGGCCGTTATAAAGGGGGGAGGGAGGAGGGAAACGTCAGTCGCGAGAGAGTATACGACGTCTTGGCTTATAGCTAGCTACCGCGGTGCAGGCTCGTCGACATCACGCCGGCACGACTTGGCAGGTATAAGCTGTATGTGTAGGTGCAGTGTATGTATATGAGGCAGGCACAGAGACGAGGTAGGAATTTTCTAGTTTGCAATGGAGATCCCGCGCGCGGAACACCGCGACGCCGCGAGAAGTCGCCGCGTTATGAGACTTGCGCGCGCACCTACGACGACTAGTGATGCTGATATTGCGACGTTGACACGTGCTGCAGCCGGGCTCTCTTGTCCTCTCGGTTGATCTTTCTTTTTTTCAGAGCTATCTCCCTTTAATTATCGCTTTTTGTTACCGTGCTATACTACTTTGTAATTAATTCGGAGAATTTATATTATCTACTGGCAGTTTTTTCAGCGCTAACAATGTCGAGAAAAATTGTCTTAATTAAAATTAATTCTTGGGTATAAAAATTACAAGCTCTATGCATTTTCATAATTGCGAAACAATAATTATTAGCATTTTTCTACCATTGAAATAACCGTACCTTTTTTATATTAATTATCCGCAAATCCGATTGAAAAGTTCCAGAGAATAAGCCATGCAGGCAAAACGGTTTTGTTTTCAAGTTGTTAGCGTCCGGTTTCTATAAAACATTATATGACTTCTGTTCGTAAGTGAAATCAGCGCGGTAGCATCGCGCTGCAACCGGGGCATAAACTCACCGAGGACGATTCTACGCGCGCGTAGTGGTGGTGAAACGAGCGAGGCAGTATTATAGTCTCGCAGAATAAGGACACTTTATACCGGCGTGTTCTTTACGGCACTACATACTATACAAGCCCTGTTTCAGAACTATAGAGAAATATCGCGAATAAAAGCGCAAGTGTCTACCGCCTCGGCGCGCTTATTTTCCAGGTTAATAAGCCGACGCGTTGCAACGATGTTTCGCGTGCCTATGTTTCTTATCATTGCCGCAGCGATGCGTTTATCAAGATACTCCGCGCTCCACGCGCACATTTGCAAGTGACTTCCGAGTAGGAAGAGAGAGAGATAAATTTATGAAAAATTTTTGCCCTCTTTGAGGAAAAGATACTACGACGCTGCCGCATTAAAAATGCAATCCAGCGCGCGGCGAAGAAGAAAAAAAGAAAATAAACACAAGATACACTCGCGCGTCGACTCGAAGGAGGAGGAACACGCGTGGTTTTTTCAGAAATATACACTTTTAACGAAGTCGTCGTCGTCGGCCGCACGACGAGGCCGCGGTATATACACAGCACCGGTATAGCATGAGGAGTTCCTCGAGAAAATAGAAGACGGCGCGCGCATTTACAAAATTAAAATAAGCAGAGCGAGAAAGCTCGAAAGAAGAGGAGAGAGCCAGCCATCTGCATAATAAAATCTCAATTCCGTTACTTTAGGAAGAAGAAGAAGGGGGTTGCCGAGTGCTCGCAAAAAAGCTTCTATATACTCGTCTTAACGTGTACGGGACATAGTGGGAGAAAGAGAGATAGAGGCGGCGAAATCCCGGGGAAAAATGATGCGCCGGAGGCTCTGAATGGACGCGCTTAGAAGATCTGTCAGCTGTCGCGCGCCCGCCCCGGCTTTATCCGTCTCTTTCGCGCCAGTACTTATATACCAGCTATATAAAAGCCGCACCGTAATCGCTCGAGAGTGAGAGGGCGAACTCTAAACGCGCCGCGCACTCGTGACTCTGCACACTCGCGCGCGTGCGAGAAATAGTAAATACTTTAACTGCGCGCGTGCGCGTTTACATTATGATAATTTATGTGCACGCGCGTCCTCCTCGCGCCTTATAATCGTTTATTTTTTTACGAGAGGTATAAACGTCAGGTGGTCTTTTTCACTCTCTCTGTGTCCACCTTCTTCTCTTCCTGTCGACTCCTAGTCTTTCGATTTCGTGAAAGGAGATATGCGGGCGGAGAGATGTAGTGGGCGCGAAGAAACGCACAGAAGCGCCGGTCATCCGGCCGAGTGATATATACAAGCGCAAGCGCGAGGCTGCCTGGGTGGTACTCAGTGTTTACAAAGCGTGTGAGGCTTTTAATTTGGGCTACGGGGAGAGAGATTAGAGATGTGAATGGGGCTCGAGGAATATAAGGGGGGCTAATTTGACAAGTGCCGCGTGCATTTTGTTTGTTTTTTTCGAGATTTTCTGAGCTGCTGACGTTGATTTGTTTGAGCAGTAGCTTTTTTTTATTGTTTTATGAAGCAGGGGTTGGGTTTGATTGTGAAAAATTTGTATTTTAATCAAGTTGTCAGAGGGAAATTCATATATGTATTACAAATTACTAGCATAAGGATCATTGATTTTTAATCGGCCACTGTTATACTATAATTTTGCTGCTTTACGTGATACATATAATAAAATGGAATATTACTTTATCTTATCGAGGATATATCTTGTAATAAAATACAATTTTAAATGAAATATCCTTCACGAATCGCATGTCTCTTATGCTCTAGTTAGCCATAAAATTGATAATATAATATCGAGCAATTTATGTTCTTGTAGAATTAAAGAAGAGAATATAAAAATCTTGGTTTAAAGAGAGTCGATCGATAAAACGTTACAAGAACGAGAAAAATTTCATATACTAATTTTGTTTTATGGCCAAATATTGTTGCAAGCAGCTGCGAAGTGCGTATATATTCCCGCGGCCGCTGATGAAGTGGGTTAGGAAAATATTTAACTTACGCTTTAACGCAGGTGAGCTTAACTAGCGCCCGTGCTATAAAATCAATACAATTTTAAATAATGACTTGGCAAATTTCCTGTTTATCCTTTTACTAATCCCAGCGGAGACGTGAATTATTATGGGCATCGTTGAGCTTTTATACTTGTAAAAATGATCGTTCTCTGTTTATTGAGCAACGCTATAAACATTTCCCCGCGGATATTTTTGGCACGGAATTTCAATTATATTTCTGCGGTTGCATTGAAAGTGTACCGATACATATACAGAAACGCGTGTTCAAACACTCGAAATATAAATGATCGGCTCGCGCTTTTATATTTGCGAAACTATCGAGTCGATATTTTATTACAATATTAAACTTTCGAAATATAGCACATAATACCGAATAACATTAAATAAAAAAATGAAATTGACGCAATATACGAGCCAAACATTGCACAAACACGGAGCAGTGAAATGAAATTGAAATAGTTTCTACCTCTTTCTTTTTATAAGCGCTCTCAACTTCACCGAGCGCATTTACAACACGCTCGCAATGTTATTATATTCCTGCCTTATTATCTCCTTTAAAGTTGTTTTTAAAATCTAATATTCTATGCATTTTCGCAGAGGTTATATTCCGGCGTCTCGCACGCGGCGAGGTACAGTAGCACGCGCGGCGCGAAGCACAACCATATTAGCATAAACTAAACAGAATCTAAAGTGCAGCAGTCTTATTTAACCCCGCGGTGCGCGCGCGCTTGGTACACGTTAAAATAATGTTATTTCTTACGTTAAACGCGCCTAATGCACCTTGACAAAAATATCGCGCCGCACGTACGCGCTCTTGCTTAATTCCACCGCGCGAAAAACTCTATATACGTGCAGTACCGATTTATATATTTAAGAGCGTTTTTCTCTTACACGCGCGCAACGTATTACTGATGCATGTATTGATCGTTTCTTAAATCAGTTCCCTAACAAAAAATGAAAAAGAAGTGTAATAATTAGCATGTGAAATAGGCAACGACGCGATATTACTCCATAAATTAAGCTTATTGAATTTGGAAATTTTAAAAATTTTCTTTCATCAGCGAGTACCTTAATCTCGTTTATTATACTAAATATATAGATACTCCGAGAGCGCGTGCTCGTGAATAATTAGAATTGCCTCGAAAAATCATTCGAGCTGCGAATATAATTATAATATAAGTTGTCGTCTCTTCGACGAGCTTATTACAATTGAAATAAATAAAAGGGCGGCTATATAATATGAATACATTACGGCAAACCCTGGTGTATGTAATAATCAGGTACTTTGAGTCACAGTAACATTATTCTTCACCATTACCATTACAATAACGCGGCTTGCATTATAAACATTATATGTATATACGTTAACACTCTGTGGGCGACTCCCGCTTCGCTAAAAAACGAACACATATTATAATAGCGATTCCGCTAGCTCTTAAAGCCGCTAAACTTTCTCTCAATGAACCTACGATAACGTCGCGATATAATAGCGCGCAGCCTTCGAACTTTAATTAATTTCGATTTATTTGACAATCGTGACCGTTTGTCAGAGGCGCCTCCCCCCTTTCCAACCCATTTCTCTACGCCAGCTCAATCCCCCCGTATTCTCCGTTTATTTATTTTCTTCTCCGTCCGCCTCCGACATCTAAACAGTCATCTCGCAGAACACAGCGCGTTGCGCAAAAAACCATTGCCGCTATTATCGCTATGGGCCTGTGTGTATGTGTATCTGGATATTGAACACAGCGCCACGCTCGCGCCCTACAAAATCATACAATATAGTTATTGATATACGATCGAGCTGGAAGCGTCATAAAAGCCAGCAGCAGTGGCAGTGCACACACACACGAGAACGCGGCCGGAGCGGTTATTAAAATCGGCCTGGAATCGATTGGCAAATTATCGAGGGGGGGCGCCGTACCGCCGCCGCCGCCGCTGCTCTCGGGCTCGCGCAAGGCTAACTACAATCATTTTAACAGTCTGTCGCTCGCGCTACCGCATATATACGTGCCTATATGTATATATATACACTATATACCGGCGGCGGCTGCTGCTGCTGCATGCACAGTCTTTTATCGGCCTCTGGCATACCTGCACTCACGCATATATATATGTACATATGCGGTCAACGGGTTTTCAGGCACAGTGTGTGCATTACCCACGTATATGATGTGCGTCAGTGTATATATATGTAGGTATATACGTATACAGAGCGCGTGCGTGTCTCATTGTGCTCGGCGTCGACTTCTATGAGTTATGGGCGTTGCTAAAAATGCAAATGGCTAGGAGCGGGGGCTACAAGCGTGACTTCTTACTTAATTTATGTAACGAGAGGGAGGGAGGGAGAGGGTGACTATATGATGTGTATGTGAGAGGGAGAGAGAGTATGTGCAAGTGCCGCCGGTAGCAGCGGCTTATCGGTCCCGGCGATCGAGCGCACGAAGCTTTTCATTACGAAAATTTTAGGCGAGCGCGCACAGCTTGTGCCGGCGTGTCGCTCGCGGAAAGGACAATATATAAATCCTCTCCGCGAGCGGAGGGAGCCTTATCTCGAGATGAGATGTTGAGCGAGTATATATAAGAGAGGAAAGAGCGCGGCTGCGGCCACCGAGGAATGGCACGCGCTATATAGCCTCTTTTCCACCTATGTGATTTTTTTTTTTTGTTTTTTTTCATCACCCGGTGCGCGGTGTCAGGTGCGTCGGGAGTCTGACAGTTTGCTCGTGTGCTAATAACTTTGAGTGCGTGTATTTTTACAGTATATATGTCGCGTGGGAAAAACTCAGAAATGTTTAAGTTGTATATATTTTTGATAAGCTGTTTCTCTAAAATTGCTCCACCCAGGAAATTAGTGGAAAAAATCTACTAATTTATTAGTGCATATTCTAGTTTTTCCATTAATTTCGTGGGACGGAGCAATTTTCACTAATTCAACTTTAGAGAGTGTATATTATTGCTGCATGAACAATAGTGTACACGGAAAAAATGGCTGGTAATTGGTACCAACCAGTTGGTTGAAAATCTCGCAACTTTTCAGCATAGCAGTAAGATAAACTAATAAAAATAGTTATAGGGTAAGACCCCCTATTTGTGTGCCTGAACCTATTTGTGTGCTCTTCATTGAAATACATGTAAAGCACACAAT
>UXGD01004944.1:0-15721 GCA_900474315.1 Torymus auratus
TAAATCTCTCTAGAAACATGAATATAAGTGTTAGAAGTTTGTATCACGTGATTTTAGAAAAATGTCTGTATGGATGTATGTGTGTGTGTGTGTGTGAGTGTACGTATATTTTATTGTGAAAAATACATAATGTGTTTAAAATATTCTTAACAAGAAAAGTCAAACAACACTGATCATTTTCAAATATAATTAATCCGCCGAATAAAAAGTATTATTCCATGCACACAATATCAAGGAAATACTGAAACAGCAGCTCTCAACTGAACTCCAGCCACCTTTTACCTATTCCTCGGTTCCACCTGCTATCGGTCTCTCTCTCTCTCTCTCTCTCTCTCTCTCTCTCTCTCTTTCTCTCTCCATAACCGCTTTAAACCGTGTTGTACCTGTGCCCGACTTTTTGCGCGAGCGCGAGCGCCCGTGTAGCCCCGTTCCTTTTTCCCCGGCGCTCGATCGCTTTTCGCGAAACCCAGCACAGCCGGAGAGAGTTGCGCAGTCCCATTTATCTTCTGGGCGAGCCATTTTTTATCTCTTTATCTCGCTCTCTCTCTCGTTCTCTCTCTTCCGACTTTTCGTTTTCATCTTTATACGGCGCTTCGTTCCGCGCGAAAAACCCGGCCGTCCCGGCTCCATTCCCCCGGTGCCTCAATGCAGAATGCGTATTTTTAACAGCAGACGTGTGTGTGCGTGAGTGTGTGTAGATGGGCTCAGAGTGTAATGGAGGAGGATGGAGGAACGGCTTTTATTGGACTTTGCCGGGCTCATAATCGTGGTAGGAAAATATTGCTGTTTACGACTAGTTTACAAGCAATTTGAGATGGATTGTTTAGAGTTTTTACGGTGTTCTGTGGTAATGAGAAATGCATACATGTGGAATAAAATTTTGTTGTATTGTTTACAAGTAATAATTTTTCATTTCTTCGAAATTATTATTATTATTTTTTTTTATTAATTATTCTAAAGGTTACACAGATTCTATTGAAATCTGTCGAATATAAATTGAATGTAAATGGATTACAGTTTAACTCATTTTCTTCGGAATGAAAGCTTTTTCGCACATGCAACACAAAAAGTAGTATCGATTTATAAAATATAGTTACGACTATTTCAATATCCTCCGACCGAATCAGTAATTCACGACTTCATCGTTTATTTCTTATTTTGTTGCCAGTGCCTTATATTTTTAAACCTTTCGTTTATAAATACGAACTTGAAGAGTAAATTATTTACAAAAATTGACAATCAATACGTCACCTCCTTTTAGCTATATACGATAAACAATTAAAAAGAGTAAAAGACTCGCGAGAAAAATTCTATTTATACCTGTATACAACGAAACGAAAAACAAACAAACAAACAAACCTCACAAAAGAAAATCCAAAATCCGTCCCAAATCAGCGCCTATCATCAAAATTTCACAACACCGCGAGCACTGTAACATTCTCCTCACGCGCACAAAAGGCTGCACACGGGGCATATAATGCGTCGCGCCGGCTAGAAAATGGATGAGCCATATATACGCGATAGCGTCGTTCCTTTTTTCTCTCCCTCTCGGCGTGCGTTTAGCCTTTTCACGTCCACGAGCGAGCGATGATCGATGCGTCGTCCCGATGAATACGTCGCGATGGTTTATTAATGCCTTATTTACGATGCTCGCACGAAGAATGTCGATATACAGTGTTTTTCTTTATTTGGCGCACGGCTGGTGATGTTTTGTTGACGGAATCCGGTTTCGATGCCGGCGAGGGATAAGGATTTTTCTGGGTTATAAGCGCGGAGTGGTGCTGACGGTGGATGGGTGGTCGTAAATTGAAGGAATTTAAGAGACGCAGTTGCGGTAAAGTTGAAGTATGATGTATATTTCAAAATGGCCAAGCGGAAATGTGAATATTGAAAATATTTTTATAGCAGACTGTTGTTCTAATAAATAGTTTTCGGATGCATCGTTTATTCATAGTACTTCGAACGTTTTTACTAGAATTCTTTCTGCACAGAAAATTCATTAAACTTCAACCAAGTTAAAGAAAACAAAGCGGCGCAACAGCATAATTTTAAAGGCCATCGAATTAAATCCGATCCAATCACATCAAAGAGATTCAAGACCTCTCCACCACCTCCTCCTTTCTGGCCGGAAAAAAAATCAAAGATTCCTCATCCAGCATTTCTCATCGACCGCCCACCTCCCGCCGGCATTTCTCTTACTCCTCCCACCTATAACTCGCGGAATGGAAAATTCCTGGCTCCCTGCCTGCTCTCCCCGGGTATTGCAAATTTTTTCTAATTTTTTTTTCTCCCACCTATTTTTCTCGCGCACTTTCTTGCTGCGCGACTTTCGCGTGTCTCTCGATTTATTGGAAGAAGCGTCGCGACAAAGCGGCCCGAATATTCGGGAAATTCAGGATTCCAATGTCGCGAGGGCGAATCGACAGCAACACGGGGGAAAAACAAAAAAAGAAAAACACCCAGCTGAGGCGGGAAAATTCGTAAGATTGCGCACCCCCCGTCCCGTGTTTCTTTCTTTCCCTCTCTTTCTCTCTCGCTCGCAGGGTGGAATTTCCTTTGAAGAGTTTCGAGAGATTGCGCTACGGCCGCCGTGCCACTGCTGTTTCATTTTTCGATCATGCCAGGCTGCGCGGATATATTGTGAGGCAGGGTTGAGCGGGTGTATACTGCTTCATCCTATAGGCGTTTCACGCGTCCTTGAGAATACGCGAGCAATCGCGAGTGTAATGGGTTTTTTGGCTCTCGAGTGTATATAATATATACGTGTGCGAATGCGGTAAGGTTTCAGGGGCGGAGGGTAATGTGATAAATCATGCGGATAGTTAATTTTTCAGCCAAATGGATTTGTACATATGTAGACGTACCACCTTAGATTTATTATTAAAGAGCTTCATGGGTGTTAAAAAATTACTAACCACTAACTTAAGAATTTCTCGTTGTTTATTTATGTCTTGAAGCCAATAATAATCTTCGATCATTCAAGCATATCTTGAAATAATTATTTGCTATTCCTCTTGTATCGGTAGCTTGAATATCAACATACAGAGGTGAAGGCTTTTGCAAAAATTTATCCCTTCAGCCTCGTAACTTCCTAATTCAATATTTCAATACCAAATTTCAAGTATATTAACTCGAAATATCGCCAATATCAGCCATTATCATCTTTTCCAAAACCCCCTTTTTCTCTCTCGAAAAATTCCGAAACTCCAGCGATGCACATCGAAGCAGAGTCCCAGCCGCGTTCCCATCCCAAATGCATTCGCCGCCATCACCCTAAAAAGAAACTCGCTAATAAACCAGCCTTCAACCTCTCGCAAAAATAGCGCACGCGGCACTAAAGGCCGAAACAGTGCGGCGGAAGCAGTTTCGCTAGCCGGCGAATCGAAGGGAATACGGGAAAAAGGAGCAAGACGCGGAAGAAAAGAGAGAGGGAGAGAGCCTTTTTCTCGCCTCGTAACGGTGCTGCTGGGAGAAGGAGAGGACGGCATTGGTCCCAGGACGGAGGAAGAGAGAGCGAAACCGATTCCCCGCAATATCGTCCGCCTTTATCTAAACGACGTCGGGAGAAGGGGGAGAGAGAGGAGGGTATATATAATGGGGCGCGCGGTCGGAATTCCGCGCGCTGGACAAATATTGGCGCGTCGGCAGCGCGAGGAATTTTATAGAGGTGGAGGGGGAAGGGGTGGAAGGATTTCGCAGATCCGGGATGAATTGATAGTTTGGCGAGGGAACGGAGCTGGACAAATAGAGCAAACGCGTGCGCGGTAGGTTTTATTTCGGGATAGTATGTGGTTTTGGTGCTGGGTACCGGTGGAAAGTGATACTTTTATGGTCTTCGAAATATCAGATATTACGGATATGATGTGGTGAAGTATCGATTTTGAAGCTTGTCAATATTCAGTTCTTTTACTTGACCACTTTTATCGGTCTGATCTTCAGGAGAACGACATATATATATCGCTACGATGCTGTATATTTAGAATATCACTAATAACTGACTGAAAAGTAAAGCTTGAACAGCGAACCAATCGGCGACCTCAAAATGTCAGCAATGACACTACTCAATATATAGAACTCGATATCCCCCCTTAAAAATAATTGCTAACGTAAAAATCAATCAAACCACGGGCGAAATCATATTTTTACTTGCGGATGATTTATTGAAAAATATAAAACTAAGCCTCCCCCCGATTGAAGGGGCGCGCACGCGCACGCGAATTTATGGTCTTTTAGTAGCCCCCCCTCAGCCGTCGTTTTTCATCTCGACAAAGATCAATCGAGAATTTCAAGGATCACTAGGCGCTCGAGGGAGAAGAACGTCCGTATATGATGCAGCCTGCCTGCTTTATTCGCGTCCATTCGTGATGGCTTTTCTACTCGCGCGAATCGGACGTTTTTTTTCGACATTAAATGTGAGAAATTCTTTCTTGTGAATCTAATGAATGATTGGCTGTTGGAGTTGAAAAGTTTTGTTTCATGGAATTCTTGATCATGGAAACTCGGTTCTTTGTCCAAGTGTCCATGGCAAAATAAAGATTGTAGGTTTATCCAGCTGAATGAAAGTTGTAAACTTAAGTCGACCAATGATCATCAATTCAATTAAGTACAAAGTTACTAAATCTATCGTAGTGTTTCTGTAATCGTAAAGAGTTTTTATAGAAATATAGATACATATTCTGTTCAATGAAATAGGGCAAATGCGGGTATTGCAGAAGCTATGATGGATATTACTGCACATGCCCAATCTTATGGGTAATCGCTCTGATTCCAGCGTATGCACCGCTAATATTACCGCTTCCCTTCTAAGCTTTAACATATAGTCCTCTAATACCCACGCCATGAAGCCCCACAACGGTAACATCAGCAGTGACACGCTATTTTAGTAGTAATGTTAAAAATTTATTCTGGACATTTGACTATGAAATTGTATTTAAATCAATACATACTGTACTCAAGTGACGTCATCAAAAAGAACCAGCATAATTTGCTCACATCACTATTATCTCAATGCTTAGTGCGAACAAATATTGCATTAATATTCACATCCCCCTTCCCCAAATGAAAAAATCGCCAATCTTTTTTCACTTAAAATTCTACGCAGTACGACGGAGATACGCCCAAACTTAATAGACTTCAATCGTTTATAAACAACCTACACTGCACGCCCGTATTCGCGCATTCCGACAACGCGCGCAAAGTCCGTGACAGCGACACCAGTATACCCATTTTTCCCCTCCCCTATTCATCCCCCTCCATCTCTTCTCCAGCCGTAACCCTGTATCGTCTCTCTGTGCCGTTCATTCGACGTCGATAACAGCAATGGTCCGATATTTGCGTGAGCGGACTGCTGCTGTACTCGTCGCCACCGCCGCCCCCGCAGCCGAATCTCTTCATCCGCGGCGATATTGCGTTTAGATTTTCGAGGAAAATATTGAAATCCGTTAATTGCGATCCCACGGAGATTCGATTACTGGACGCGACGTGAGCATTGCTCTTTTTTTTGTTGTGGCGCATGGGAGTAATGAGTTGCGCTTCTTTCGTTCTTTAATAGCATTTTCGTGGAATGTTGCCGTTGGTAATGGTTTCCCGAAAATACGGTTCAACTTTGCATCCCTAAAATACTGTGAATTTGATGCCTTACCTTTGTTTATATATAATTGAACTTCTTTGGTTAGATCAGTTAATTACATTTTCACGTATGACCATTCCAACATCGACCACCACGTAATTCAGGTTTCCCTCACGTGAAAAACCTGTATTTTCAAACAAAACACTTATAGCCAGCCCTCGAAAGAAGCTCTTTGATTACGTATGCGTTCTGGATTATAGAGATCCCCATCTCTCTCTCTCTCTCTCATTCGCCCGCCAGAATCCCGGTAAATTTACTCACCAAACAAGCTTAAACACATTTTTATATCCCCTCGTGTTTACCTATCGACATCTCCCTCCCTCCACCTCTCTGTTTAATAAAAAAATTCACACACGCAGTCACACAGAGGAGAGTGAGTGAAAGAGAGAGAGGGAAACGTGTATTCCTTCAAAATGTTTGCATACAAATGGCGCGGCAGCAGCATTAGGTACGTACACCTATATACTTATCCCGACTGCACGGATTTTGCATCTCCCAGCGGAGCGACACACGCGAGCGCATCCTGGTTTATTCTCCTATAAAGAGGAGATCGACGGACGCTCGCAGAGGAAATGGCCTCGCCCCCCTCAGGGGTCAGCAGCAGCAGCAGCTTTTGCATCGACTGCCGCGCTCGGCTCTTTTTGCGTCCGCGCTTTTTTTTCGTTCTTCAGAGTGGGTCGAATTTCCGCGCAATTTCAATATGGAACGTCGTCGCAGCAGTGGCTATGTAGCTTCTCTCTCTTTTGACTTTATAGCTGGAAGAGGAAGAGTGAAAGCGATGGATGGTGACAGACGGATGCGGATACACATGTGTGTATGGGAGAGAGGGAGTTGTAGGAGAGATGTGAGAAAAGTGAAAAGGGTGAAGAGGAGGGGTTGGAGAGGGAGGGAGCATGCGTTTTGCCGGATATTAAAAATATAGGGAAGGGCGGGAGAAGGAGGAGATTGAGATCCGGGAAGGGAATAGCTGTGTTCACCTTTTGTGCTTTCTGGGATATGTCTTTGAGGAGGATGAAAGATAGACGGCTGGGGTTTGTTCTTTGAGATGATGTTGTTTACAGATCCACCGTTGGTATTGATCTGCGATTCTGTAGGATTGGATGTAGAATGATGTCGATGAACATAATGATACACCTACTATTAAAAATTAATTTGTAGTCATTGTATGTTTGTGTACGATTTTATGGACATCAGCTGATAATATTCATAAATATTCATAATTGATGGAAATGGAATATACTAAAAAGAATGAGAAATGAATAAAAAAAATGCAGTATGTCCGATATATATGTTGATTGTATAATTCTCATCACTTCTTTCGATGCTCGCCAGTTCCTTCTAGTATTTTCTAAAAGCAAAAAGCGAACTGCATTGTTCGAAATACTAATAAAAACATTACTATACGAAAATCTCTCAACTTTATATACCACCGATCAATCCACACGTTCGCGCATCCCGGAAATAACGAGAATAATAATTCGCGAAATTACCAAGCTCACTCAGGCGGGCGACGAAACATCGAAGCGTGGAAATCGGTTCTTAGCGCCCCGAGGGAGCGGCGAAAAGTCAGCGCGCAGCTCATTTTCGCGTCCGCTAGCCCGAGAGCAAAAAGAAAATTATCGGCAGATTGACGCCCGCGTCGAGTTTCTCCGTCTGCCGCCGCTGCGAATCATATTAACGAGGGGGATTCGCGAAAATTTTTCCACGCCGGGGCGGCGGGCCATCGATTTTTCCGCTGCAGGCGGAGCTCACCCTCTCTCTCTCTCTCGCTCTTGCTCGTCGCTTTTTAAGGGCACGGATATTGAATTGGAGTTTTCATTTGGAAAAGGATTTAATTTTGTAAAAATGTTGCGCGAGGGAGAGAGAGAGAGAAAATTTGATGGCTGCGAGTGGATGGTCTTTTCCATTGGAAAAGGTGGTTGTTGCCGCCTTGATTATAAGGCGAGATAAAGTTTTATTGAGGAAAGGTGTAATGGAAATACGAGAAATTATTTAGTGTATTGGAAATATTTATTTCATTGATTGATTAATTATGTCAATATTCGTCAAAAAGGGGTTTAGCGAAGAAGATTATTTCTGGAAAAAATCTCAGACTAATGCGAGATTAATTTTCGTTCAAGAAAAATAGTAAAATACTATTTTTGGAAATAAAGTCAGACTTTACCAGACCAATTACCAGATCAATCTTCGTACGAGAAAAACCAATAAATGTACACTGAAAATTATCAAGATAAGATACCCATTCACCGGCACTCCATAATTTTATTACCCTCCCCATCACTCAATCACTCGGAATTCCAGTCCCCCAAGAATCTCCATTCCCCCATGACTAATGAAAATAACCATCCCCATCTCAATTGTCATCGCTGTCTTGCCTTCGCGCGTGCGCGCACCTTTCCCACAAAGCTCTCGCGTTGCTCTCCCCCGACATCCATAAAATCCGAACAATAGCCCGTAGTAGCGCAGCACTAGCAGTGCCGGCCCTTGAAATTTTAATCGAGCGGGCCGCCTCCTCTATTCCATCTCTGAATGGAACACGAAGGAGCGGCTGCGCGACACGTACATCTATATAGATATATATGTATATGCACGGAAAGAGGCTTGCGCGCGACGCGTGCGCGTATAATTCAATTCCCGGGCAAATCGCGGGACAAATGGCGCGCCGCCGTTGCTCCGTGGTTAGAATACGCGCGCAGCGGGAGGGTTGGGGGAATTATTAATGCCGCCGAAAGTGGATGAATAGTCGGGCGCGGCGGCGACGGTTGTTTACTCTCACGCCGGCGGAATCAAATCGCGCTAATTACGGCGTCGCCGCCTGCTGCTGGCTGCGTCAGGTCGGATGATCTTTGCGCGCGCAAGCGTGCGTTGCGCATCGTAATTTACATGAATTTCGAGGATTGCCCCTCTCTCTCTCTATCGTTGGGCCACAGACGTATGTATATACGCCCACGCGCAGTATTTATTTATTGTATTTGAATAACCCTTGCGAGGAATTCAACAGCCGTAGCGTACGAGAGCGTGTTTGAATTTCGAAATTATGCCTGCCGAGAAGTTGGGAATTGCGAGCGCTCTGCTCTCGGTCTTTATTCGATAGAAATGGTTTTTAATGTTTCGAGTGTTGGCTGCTGCTGCTGCTGCTGTTGCTCTCGGCGGAAAGTTTGTTTTGACGCCCCCGCGCGAAAGTTGCGAAACTGCGTGCGTTTGCGTGTTTCCGGTTATATTTTGGAGAGATGGGGGAGAAGGCCGAGAGCTAAATATTAAATTACGAGCCCGCGAGAGCCCAAGCTTGGGTGTTAAATTATTACGCGAATTGATTGTCGAGTTTCAGACCCCGAGTTATGCGCGCGTATACGTTATAAAACCGACTTTCGACGAATGAATTTTTCGAAAATGCATGTAATATCGAACTTTTCCATTTTCGTTATGTTCGTCTTCGAATTATTACATTCCGATGATCGATGTATAATACCGCTTGAAAATACATTTCACTTTATCACCACGGTATCCGTTCGTTTTGTTAAACCATATATTCACCGAATTTCAGAATTTTCTCGTGCTCCTGGCACTTAAAATAATTCGCCGATACCGATGACAGGCTTTGTCACGATTTAATTCGCGCTTGGCTCCGTTTAATCCAAAGGCGCGTGTAGCCACGCGAGCGTGAAGCTGTTTATGAAAATTCGCTTTGTCATGCCGTGGTAATCACCGAAAAAATAAACGCGCGCGACCCAGTTTCGAGCCTCGCTGCGTTCTGGATTCCGTGGATGTTCTCCGCGCGCGTTGGGACGTCTTTATCCAAGTGTGCTCGTCGCGCTTGAATTTCCTCTCGGGGAAACTTCGAGAGAAGAATTTCGCTCCTGATGGAGATGTTTAAAGAACTATTTGGTCGTGGATACTTGAGAGAGAGAGAGAGCGAGAGAGAGATAAAGACAAACAAGATGAGCTCGTTATGACGGATTTCCGGTTGAGGTAAAAGTATGTTTTCGAACTATTAACTGGAAGTTTTGTTGGGTACACACCAATTTTTTATTTTTTATGTTTTCGTTTGATGTTCTTGTTAAATCTAAGAGACGAGATACTGTTTGTAATAAAAATTATTAAACAATATTTGGGACAGGTTATACAAAGTTAGTTTCTATCCAAATTTATTAAACTTAATTTACAAGAGCTATATGCGTTTCTCTATTCAATATTTCAATCCCATCTATAGATCCATACCAAACAACATTTCCAACATTAAATATCACACTATTTCGCATATAGATTCCAATGATCAGAAATCCACGCGCAGCCACCAACTAACCTTGCCCCTAAAACTACGAAAAGACCTTACATCAACTCTCCCCAAAATTCACCGTAAACCCGGCGTATCCAAGGCCAATCAATGGCCCCAGCGCCGCCACAGCAGCAACCCATCGAAAGCAACGCGCCGGATTGAATACAGCGTATAGCAGGCCAAGCAGTAGTAGCACTACAGCAGCTAGTGCGGCCGCAACACATCTACGTTATTAATAAGGATCAAGCCCTCTCTCGGTTGGCCGACATTAAACGTCTCTCGAATAAGCACTCCCGCCGAAATTGACCAATCTCGGGTTATCCATCGCTCTCTGCCTCCTGCATCTACCTTCCTCTCTCTCTCGTACTGTAACATCCCGCGGTTTAACGATCGGATATTATCTTCTCTCTCTCTCCTCTGCAAGCGAGCGAGTGTGCGCACACGTCCATTTTGATCGCACCTTTAATGCCGATCCATTACCGCGAGAGACGTGCGCGCTACGTTCGACATTTAGACGCGGGGACAGATTCGCATTCGTGCGCCCGTGCACGGATAACACGCGCACGCGTGGGGTATCGAGATTCGTGATGTTCGCGAGTTACCGGCGAGAGAGAGAGAGAGAGAGAGCGACGCCTGAACCGAGATCGTTCAATAAAAGTGCGTGCGCCTGTGGAGGTCAGGATGGAGAGAGAGAGAGAGAAACCATTCGTTCCCGCGAGAGAAACAATTTCGCTTTATCGCGTGTGCTAGTTCTATCCCTCCCTCGAGCGCGCGCTCGTTCTCGATATTCCACACTGGACGAAAAATACTTTTTATGTCCGCGGATGGAAGGAAAGGGGCGGAAGGGGGAGAAGTTATAGGGCCATCGGCTCCCGTATGCGTGCGGTGCCGTTCGCGATTTGAACGTTACGCAGTGTGATTTGATTGGAGGAGTGATAGCCACGGTGATGCCCCATAGAGATCTGAAGAATAATACGTATTCCGGGGTCTCTGAATAACGTTCTTATTTCTTTATATTTATGAAATTCATTATTTAAAGCATTATTTAATGTCAATCAAACTTGTTCCTTGAATTATTGCATCGAAAAAACAATTAATTTGAAAGAATTAGATACACTTCCTACCAACCAAACACTTGTTGTTCACATGAACCCTTATTCTCTTCATTACCAAGAAACTTTTAAATCCACTCTTCATCCCGCATATCGCTCGAAACACAAATGTTTCCTCAACACAGCGAACCAGGTAATGCAGGGTAATATTGCTTCGGCATAACCCTAAATCGGGGGAGGCGCGAGTGGATCACAAAGGGACGAGGGTAAGGGAGGCGAGGGGGTAGGAGGACACCTTATCGGTTGTTGGTTCAGAGCGCAGAAATAACAGGGGACGTGAATGGAGGTAGAGCGTCTCCGCGAGCCGCCTGTTGAGACATCGCGTATATCGCGACGTAATAATCACGATAAACATTTGCCTTGTCAGCCCTGGCGTACCACACGCGCCGAGCTTTATCGCTTGCCACTGAATTTGATATGTATACCACGTGCGTGTGTATGCGTGCGGGTAGATGTATGTGTGCGCGTATATTGGGTATGATAATATAAGATTGGTCGGATGATTGGTAATGTAGTTGAGATTGGGGATGAAGATCATCAGAGGTGAATAGACTTAGATATTATGTTCTGTGTTTGTAGTGTCAAGAGGTTAAGGAAATTATGTTGATTTTCTTATTGTTGAACGTTGTAGGGAAAATAAATAAATTGTTTTAAAGCTTTTAATAGTATAGCAAATAATCATAATGTCAACAAAATAGGGTGTGCAAATGGATATAAAGCCGATGACGTCGGTACACAGTGTACATTGTTGCTGCATTAGGTACCAAAACGATTAACTCCATGTCATGAAATAATAATGACTTCAATTGCATTGAAAACTAAATTGGAAAAACTTATGGCCCCACATATCTTTTAATCGACAATAACTATTTTAACCTATAAAATCTCGTCATCAAATCTGTCAACTCCGCATTTATATCCCGCGAATATCGAAGTTAATTCAACTCCGACATATCGACCAATTACAGCCCAACTCGGCGCCATCCAAGCGTGGAATTTTATTCTAATCAAACGACATTTAGCTAAACCATTTCGGGGGATCACCGCGCCCAATTCACCGTTTAACAGCGTTACCAGAGATACGTCAGTAGCCATTAACCTTTCATCCGCTGCTCGTTTATTGATCAATCGGTCCATCCGCTCGCTCGCTCGTGTGAGCGGCTATCGCTAGTACATCGGATCGCCATCAATATTTAACTCTGAAAATCGTTATAATTTCACCGCACACTCGCACGCGACAATTCATCAATAAATCCGACGATTGTACCACCACGATTCATCCCCTCTCTCTCACACACTCTCGGAAAAAGAAGAGAAAGCAAGAAGAGAGTGAGAGAACCGAGCCGTATGTGTGTGCGCGCGAGGGTCGCTTTTTAAATTGCAAAAAAGAGGGTGGAAGGCAGACAGAGGTAGTATATAGTAGAGAGGAAGCGTCTGTCACGTCTGTCGCGGGAGACAAAAAAAAACGCGGCTCGATCTCGTTTTCCCCGAGTAGATGACAATCGACCGTCGCGACCCATTTCCTCTCCCGTATACGTACCTACCTGAGCACGGGTTTTATCAACGTATACGTGTATATCGAGTACACGTATGCATATGGGAAGGAACAAGTCGCGATGACGATATATATGAAAGATGACATGGGAGTCATCAAACACCTTCCGCAGCTTCATTCGACTCGCCCTTGTCATCGGTTTAATCATGTCGCGACGAGACTCACGTGATTTCCCAGCATCTCTTAGCTCACTGTTTCCGCGAATAGCCTTTTCAATGCTATTCGCGCGCCGTTTGTTTTTCCATTTGTCCCGTTTATGGAGTCGTGCTCGGGGCTCTTATTGTTCTTGTTCGCGGAATCGTAATTTACCATTCATTACGTCACGTGATTATTATCCTGCTCTTTCGACTTCAATTTCATTTACTTCGTGCCTTACTTCGGTCTTTTGTGTTCTGATAAAGCTTCAGCTCGAGTTGTTGGAGAAGGATTTTAATTTGAAATCAATTGTGGTTGTGCGCCAAGAAGCTCTAAAGTCAATCAAGTTATGCAGGAAATGTAGTGTATTAATTGGCGAACCCATAATGGGCTTCTTGGCGTTTGTTTGAATTGTTTGTCTGAATAACATATAATGAATTTCACAAATACACTTCGTTCTTCTTATTAACATGACATTTATCTTCACAGGAATTTTTTATGCTCATTCACTATCTGAACATGTAACAATTTTGATAAACAAACAGAAAATTTACTGTTTGTAAAAAAGCTAAAATTACTTTCTTTTTTCAAAATCATTCACTCTTTTCCTATAAAACAGCACCAATCTATAGTAGAGCCCAAAATCATCGAAATTATCACCAATCCTATCACCTCTCCATCAGTTCCAATCTGTAAAATCCCCCTCCGTCGCTCTTAACTCTCGCCATCACGACTCCACATCTACACACACTCTCTCTCTCTCTGTCTCTCTCTCTTCCTCTTCTCTCTCGATCGGATATTTCGCGCAGTCTCCGTGGTGCGCGCCCGCTCGAATAGGCCGCCGCCGTAAAAAGGCCTCGTAAAAGAGAGCGAGGGAGAGATATTCGCGCGCTCGCGCGCCTCGAAATGGGACCTAATACCGGATTGATGGTAAATATCGATTGTCGACCTCTCTCTCTCTTTCTCTGTTTCTATCTCTCTCCTCCCGATATTTCCCGCTCGTTCTTGGACTTGATTTCCTTTACGACGGCGCGGCCTCGTTTTGCATACGTGCGCAGCTGCAGCGGCCTTTACGACGGCGTGGAATTATTTTTTCGCGGGTGCTGGAAAAAATAGATTTTTTTATTATACTCACGTGGTCTGTCTGTCTGTCTATCTGTCTCTGTCTCTGTGGCGGTGATACCCTTTTTTTCGTGAATTGCGCTTGGCTCGGCGGAAACGTGTAACTTCTTCCGGAATTTTTCGGCTACGGTTTACGGGATCGAGTGCACCGGTAGCGTGCCGGGATTAATTTTAGTACTCGGGCGCGCGAATAGTTTCTACTTTTATGTTCGTCGGTCTCCCTTCTCTCCCCCGCTCTCTCTCTCGCTCTCTCTCTTCCTCTGACCGTAAACGCGGAGAAAAAAATTTCATGGCTTTGACGTATTTCCTAGTCCCAGTGTGCGCTTATCGTTTCTTTTTTGACTGGAGGTTCAGGATTTAATTTCGGGAGGATTTGTCATTGATTGGCATTTTAAATAGATACATAATAGAGAGTAATCATTAATATTGCTTTATTGAAATATGTAATACAAATACAACACTCACGTGACAAGTTCTCAAACCAGTTCAAACAGTATTAGATAGCATATAAGATTTTCTAACATCGTGAATAATATTCTAGTAATTCTGATCATTTAGCGGCCAATTATTTAATATTAAAAGTGACCTTTTTAACATTCACATTTCTCTGGAGTAATTGTAGAATGATTTTGACGACAATTTTAGCGACAAAGGATATAATTCCTAACAAATATCCAATACTTAAAATGATAATTAGCGGTTTTAAAATAGAATATTTAGATTTTTCATCAGTGTCTCAACGAAACCGTCGAACACGTTTAGCTATTTTTTCGGAAATTCCAGACTCAAATAATTTTGTCAATATTTCATTGAACTTCTCGACGTACGGTGATGATGATTTAAGTGGAAAAGCCACGTTATCCGCATACATTGGAGCACTACTAATTTTGACTGGTTTATGATCTGGATTTTCTTTTACATAATTGTTTATAAAATCCATACGAAAATATTTATCACTTCCATATTCTGACAATACTGGTAAACTAATTGAAAGTATAGGTACCTTAACTGCTATTATTTTTATTACAAAATTGTGTGCGGAATAATTTTCTTTATCAGTAAATATTGTTAGTTGATGTATATTGGAGTTATTTAATATTTTATTCATGACAGTATCTATCTCATATCTCGAAAAGCTAGAATGAATTTTAGTAAATTTAATTGACATTAAAATACACATCACTAATTGACTTCCACTTACGAGTGATTTCTTGATTAACATTTTAACTTCATGAAATTTGATATGTTTATGTATATTTTGAAGTATTCCAGGTGTTTCAATTTAATTTTGCAACAATTTCGCTGACGTTACATTTGGCATAACTTGACAAAGACTAAACGAATAAATGAAAACTGGAAATACATATAACATTTTGTAACGACATTCCTTTGATGTTAAAGACAAACTATTTTTGCGCGTGGCGTTAGAACAATGGAAAAAATTAATATATAATATATGCACAGCTATTTTAGTAAAATTATCTAGAAATTGATATCGATTTTAATATTTTCTTTGCAAACAATATTTTAAAGTAATTTTGACATCCGCAAGAATCGCGCACTTTATTTTTTTCAAAATAATTTGGGGAATTAGTCGAGCCCGACTTTTGCAGCCTACACTGAGAGAACCTCGAGGTCGTGGCCGTACTTACAAGAGGAGCATCAGGGATGCGGCTCCTGGATTTGGCTAAAACTGCAGGAGGTACTTCTTTATCACAAATAATGAGGCAAGCTATTTTATGTCTAAAATGGACAATTTTTGATAAAAATGTGGTCCCTTTCTTTGGCTATAATTTTCTGAATATTTCTGTCATTTATAAATGGGCTAGAGAGTTTATAAAAGAAGGCAAAAAAGCTTTAATTTAAGCTGTGTCTCATTAAAAAATGTCGAT
>UXGD01004945.1:0-15716 GCA_900474315.1 Torymus auratus
CTACCGCTCGAAGTGAGCTGTGATTGGCTACAATCACGCTGCTCGCATGCGCTTCTCGCATAGTGTAGATCCAGCCTTACGACCAAGCCTCATTTGGCTGGCTCACTAGTCGCTACATAGGGAAAGGTGGGGCGAAATGGGTACTTCGTGGGGCGATGTGGGTATTTTCGCTTTTAAAAATATTAATTGAACTTTGATAGATACCATAACATGCCTAAATTATTCAGCAATTCTTCATCTACAGATAAATACACTTCATTATTGATATTAATGCAAAGATATTGAATGGTATTAATATAACGAAGGCGATCACAGGAAAGCCCATATCGCCCCATCAGTTTGGAGGTGGGACAATATGGGTTTCCCGATGTAAATCAAATGGAGTCAGGCGACCATATTGCTAACAGATTTCCTGGGGCACATTTGGGTACTTTATTTTTTAAATTATTTATACTCGACTGTTACAGTTTCTACCACGTACATGTGTTAATTTTAGCCGTAACCAAAAAAATTTGCAGCGTAAAATAGTTTGTCATTTTTTAAATATCGCCCCACTACCCATTTTGCCCCACCTTCCCCTACATTACTACTAATTTCCACCAATGAAAAAACAATTTTACAGAGAATGCTCCAATGCGAAGCAAGGAACAAGTTACAAGGTGATAACTGATACAAGTAACGTATGTACTATGTACTTAGAAGAACCACTTTAATAACACGCGGAATGGAAGACTTGCTCAATGCTCGGTGAGTCGGTGATCCGTTTCGTTCAGTCATTGTTGTTGTGATAAGTCACAAGTAGCGCCGGGAATACATTCTATATTCTCTCTTGGCGCGCGAAAAAATTTTGTCAAATCCACATAAATAGTAAGGTCGCGGTCGATGTGTGGTAAACGTAGGATGCAGCATAAAAGAACGATAAGATTTCGTAATTTTCAACAGTTTTATAACGTTAATGACTGACATGTTATAAGATGTCGATAAAAGGAGCGCGGGTAAGTGCCTTAAGGATTTTCACCAGTAAATGCGTCTTTGAACAATTAGAAAAACTAATACTAAGCGTTTTTGTATCGGTTTTTATGTTTGCTGCATGCTTCTTGCTTGAAGAGATTTTAATGACAATTTTTAGGGTACCTATTATTTTGTATACTACAGTAATCAAGTGTTTTGAGGTTATAGCATGAATCATGTCTTGATAGGACTATTTATTTTCTTGTATTATACCTAGCATTAAATTTGTTCCAAGTTATCTTATGTTGTCAAGAATAAATATTTTTATTGATTCAAAGTAAATTGGAAGTAGTTTCAGAGACAATTGAGGAATACTTTGTTATATTTGCACGCAAATATTAATAATAAGACTCAATACTTAATGAAACAAACTTATACATGTGAATTGAATCGTACATGGTCTCAACCAGCATTGGCTTTTAAAAATGTTTTTGCATTATGCATAATATTTTACATAAAATATTTTTTGAATAATTTTTAAATGTTTTTTTCACAAACCATATATTTTCTTATTTATTTCAGAATTAACGGACTGAGAAATAGAAATGACTGCTAAAGACTGAAGATGATAATTAGATGATGAATGTATAAGTTACGTTACATTAGTTTTATATTAGGACTATTATATTAAACATTAGAATTACAAATTATACTACATTAATTGATGGATTTAGAAATTAATTATTGAATATTAATCTATATAATTTATTAATATACAATCAAGATATATTTTGAAGAAGTTAAAATGAATCAATTAGGCAATAATTTACACTTTGCTGTAATTCAAAAAGATAAGGATGCTGTTGCGTGCCTTATTAATGAGGGAGTCAATGTAAATAAAAAAGATAAAGAATCAGGAATGAGTCCTTTGCATTTAGCAGTAAAGCACAACGACATGGAGATAGCAAAAATGCTATTAAATGCAAATGCTAAGATCAATGAGGCATCAAAGTACGAATCAACGGCCTTACTATTTGCTCTCGATAATGAAAACGAAGAAATGATGAGATTTCTCTTGAAATGTGGTGCCAATGTGAACTCAAAAAAATTTGGCAAAACTCCATTGCGTGTTGCTGTCGAAAACAAAGCTGTGCATTTGGTACAGCTCTTATTGGAGCATGGGAGCATTGTCAATGAAGTTAGTGTAGACGGTCAGACTCCACTGCAAATAGCCGTGGAAAAGGGAGACAAGAATATGGTGGAACTTTTGCTCCATAACGGAGCAAGAGCCGACATGAAGAATTTCGGTAAATATCCACTGTACAATGCTGTGAAAAATGATTGCCTTGAAATAGCAAAGTTACTGTACGCTGCTAATAGAGATACCAAGGATGCAGAGAAGCAGGACGTTTTTGCCCTATCTCTTGCGTTCACAGAAAAGAAGAAGCACATAATACACGCATTCCTGGAGCTGGGCATGAATCCTAACGCGAAGATCAACTCGAGTTACCCCCTGCACATAGCCTGCGAGTATGAGTGGCTGGACACGGTGGAGCTGCTACTGTCCAAGGGCGCTGACGTAACAGCGCTGTCCGCTAATGAGAACATGTCACCACTACATCTGGCTCTGAAGAAGAACAACGACAGGCTGGTGGAGCTACTACTGAAGCAGCCGACGACAGACGTGAACCAAAAACAACTACCCAGCGGCCTAACTCCGCTGCACCTTGCCGTCCAGAACAACAACGTGGCGATGACGCGGTTACTGCTCGTTCACGGCGCGGAACCAAACGTCATGTCGAACCTGGGCGTGGTGCCTCTGCACCAGGCCTTCGAGAAGAACAACCGCGAGATCATCGATGCCCTCATGTTGCATGGCGCGGACACTCAGGTACCCAAATCCGGCGCCAGCTTCCTCGAGTACTCTGTCGAGCTCAGGTGGATCGATCTGGTGAAGCTTCTCCTGGAACGAGGGGACGATCCTAACGTGAAAACCCACAACGATCACGACCACAGCCTCCTGGTGCGAGCCATCAAGTACCGCGATCTCGATATAGTCCGGCTGCTCTTAAGCTACGGCGCGGATCCGAACTTCATCAGCACGAAAATACAACGCTCACCTCTGCAGTGCGCCGTGCAATGGCGCTTCGTGGAAATCGCGATGGTCCTCATCGAGAGCGGTGCCATCGTGGACTACGTCAGCCCCGACGGCACCACTGCCCTCCACTGCGCTCTCGAGAAGTACGACGAGGAGATGAGTAGGCTGCTCATCGACGCCGGGGCCAACCATCGTCTGCCAGTCCGGCGTAAGACCACTTTGCACTACGCCTGCAAGAGCGGCTGGTACGATATCGCACACCAACTCCTCCAAGACCCAGAGACCGACGTCAACGCGCAGACCTCTTACAGCTCCACTCCGCTCTACTACGCGATCAATCGCAATGACTTTGCCATGTGCAAACTGCTCCTGGAGCACGGCGCCGACGTCCACCACAGTGTCGTTGGACGCACGATGCTCATTGCCGCCGTCGCCCTCCAGAACCAGCAGATCGTCAGGCTTCTCTTAGACAACAACGCTAGGATCAACGACGTTAATGATGTCAACAGGGACGACGGCTACAATGCGCTCTTCCTCGCGCTGATGAAGGGCGACGATGAAATGGCCTCGATGCTCGTCGACATGAACGCCGATTTTTTCATGAGAGATCCAACGACCAGGCGCACGCCGTTACACGAGGCGGTCAAATATAATTGCATGAATACGGTGAAGAAGCTCATCTCACGTGGTTCCAGTGTTCATGCGAAGGTGAGGATTCGAGATAAAAAATTTTTGCTTAATACCGATGGTCTGTTAAGTTGTTATTGATGTTTTTTTTCGTTCTATAATTATTGAGTTGCTCCATAACAAAGCAAATACTTCAAAAGAATCGGTTAACTGGTTCAGTGATATATTTGTACCATGAATTTTTAAATAGTCATTGACAATATTCATAATCTTTGTGAAATCAAAATAAACTCTTTAAATATCAGCATTTTGTTTGATCTCATATAATATATAGAAAGGACAGAAGTTTGATCAAATGAATTCCGAATTCCCAATCAGTTTTAACTAATAAAATTTTATAAAATATTCTTTAAATTCTCTCAGCACTGAACAGCTGTTAAGCCCAAATTAGTATTTTTACAATCTGCTTTAAAAAAAAAAAGAATTTGCTAATAAAATATTCCAAAACATTATAAAATATCGCCTCTGCTTTCAGGACCGATACAAGGACACAGCTCTGCACATAGCGGCGAGCCTCAAGCACCACGAGCTCGTGAAGCTCCTGCTGAACCACAAGGCTAATCCGAATCTGCACGACAGGCGTAACAAGTTCACGCCGTTGCACTTCTCTCTCCAAGTGCACGACCTCGAGACGGCGAAACTGCTCTTGAACGAAGGCGCGCGCATGCATTCCCGCGATTCCCCGCTCGGTCAGACGGCCTTCGTCTACGTGCTGCGACACGTGCGCGATGAGGCCACTCTACGTCTCCTGCTCACCCACGATTACTACTCGACCGAGCAGATGAACATCGACAGTGACGTGTTGCCCTACCTGAGTCAGCTACCCTCGCATCGTCCACCCATCGCGCAAGCGATACTGCGCCACCTCGTGCGCAAGGGCGTATCGTCCACGCAGCTGCCCGGTCATACCATCTACATGCAGGAATGCGAGGCGGAGATGGCCATGATGCGCAAGGAGATCTGCTATGAGAACGTCACCTTCTACGCTCTCCTCACGCGCAACATCGAGCAGATGACCCTGCTGGCGGCCAACGACGAGCTAATAGACGTCTTCAACTGTAGCGATTACAAAAACATGTTCCCCATCTACTACAAGGTGCTGGAGAGCAACATTGCGTGGGCGAGGGAGAAATACGAGCTTTATAGCGACGCCGAGGCTATGCTCGGCAGGATGTTCAATATCGTGTTCGAGCCGCTCATCAATCGCAGGATACTCAGTCATCTCAGTCCGACGGATATGCGCGTGCTCTGCAATCTGTACAGGGAAAGCCAGCCGGTGAGGAGGAGCAGCGACGCGATGGCTAGTGGTCGTGGTGGTAACGAGGAATGAGAGGATGGAGGAGGTTGTAGTTAGGATACTCGTTTGATAGTACTGAGAAATTGTTGCTTTAGTAGGATAAATGTTTTTTTTTCTGAATATTTTTATATTTTTACCTGTATTCAGCTGAATTAGTTTGAATCGATTATAATTATGTCGGCTTATGTGAATTTAATGTGGTTTTCTCAGTGACAATCGAGCGGGTATTTAGTTGAGACTAGAGAATTGTACTTTTTCTAGATTTTTCGTTTTGGATTATACTTTTTTTTTTACTTTAGAACTAAAGACTACTTTAAATAACAGATCCGAAAGTACGTGTTTATTATAATAAATTGTAAAATACTCGTTCACATTGAAGCGCGCCAATTATGATTAACGCAATTTATTGTACATTGTTATAGTCACATTGACGGTATTACAAATCGGACGAATCGTGAATTTTATAAATTAATTATTGTTGTAGCTACATATATATTTTTTATACGAAAACATTGTGTGGATAGTGTAGAATTCGAAGTATCGCGTATGCAGAAATGAATTTCTATCATATGCATATATATATATATGAAAGACGTTGATAAAATGTGTAACCGATTGACCAGAATTTTTTTAATTTTCTATACTTTTAAAGAGACTCAACATTCGAGCACATACGAACGACAAGCTGAGCGCTTAACTCTGTGTATGTTAAAAAGAACGTAATTTAATTTTGTGATGACACTTATACCGAAAGCGTTTTATATGGCATTTTGTACGCTATGTACAGTTGTACACTCTGTACCACCGTTATTACATTGTTTTGTACGATAAAGCTACAACTATAGATTGACAATATACATACATCTTATTTCCGACGATAAAACTTCTTCTCTCACTTTTTCACCCAATCACGATATTCTTCTCGTCGACGAACTGGTAAGGCGGCACGACCATGTTCGTAGGCGCGGGTCCGCGACGTATGCGGCCCGCCGTATCAAAATGCGAGCCGTGGCAGGGACAGTAAAAGCCGCCGGGCACGAGGCCCATGTTGGGTAATGGCACGCAGCCCAGGTGCGTGCAGATGCCCACCAGGATCATCCACTCCGGACGCTGTGAGCGCGCCTCGTCTGGCTCCGGGTCACGCAGGTCGCTCAGCGGGAACGCGCGCTCCTTCTCGATCAGGGCTTGCCCTCTGGAAATGGATTTTTCATACTGGTTATTAAATTATCGGGTTTTTATAGACTGAGAAAAAAGATTTGCTAGGTTTACTTATTGAAGTACTTTGACTTGTAATATCACGATTGAATATTTAGTTAAAACAACTTACATTTCTATATTGAATAATTTATTGGGGGATAAAGAGAATTCAATGTTTCAGTTCATGTTATGACATTTTTTTCTACAGCTTTAGTCGATGAAATTTTTCCTTTACAAGGATTTATTTTAGGTAACGTTTTTAATTTGACTTTTGTTTATGTTTTGGAAGTTGACTGTGATTACGTTTGTTGCGGTATTGGAAAGCTATTCAAACTAAATCTTACAATTAATGAATATTATTTATATTTATATAATAATAAAGCCACCCCATCTAAACGAAATTACGAAAAAGTTAAAAAAAATCATAATCTAGCCTGATTTGATATCGAAGCGAATTTTATGCAAAAAGATATTTAACCTTCAAGCCAATTTAATCACTTTATTTTCGTAATTTACTAAAGTTTTGAATCAACACTTTCGCTGCGACTACAACAACAACAAACTATTTTTCAACGTTCTTTTCCCTCTCCAAGTACAATCTTCATAATGGCTCTCACGCAGCTTACCTATGGTAAATATACACGGGCTTGCCCTGCCACTTGACAATCTGGCACTTGTTCTCGGGAATGTTCGAGATGTCGACCTCCGTCTTGGCAGCCGCCAGGACGTCCCTTGCCGGCGCCAGGAAGAGAATGTGCTGTACAATTATCGCCTTCGTAGCATACAGCCCGGCGACTCCGGTCACTGCACATCCAAACCACATCATCTGAATCACATTTACACCTTACTTATGTACCAGTGAATAGACATTTTTACCGAACATCTGCAAGCTCGGCAGCAGTCTGCGCTGATCTATGGTGTCCCGGTTGGGGATGCATTTGTCTTTGGTAGACTCGCGACGTAGATGCTCGAAGTCCGGCTTCGGGTAGTCACCGTGGTAGTAGTCTGATGGGTAAGTTAACCTTGATGTTTCAGAGAGGTGTGGTGGTGGTGGTTTACTACGTACCTCGAGGTACGTGGACAGACGGTAGGATCGGTAGCGCGCGCTGGAGGAGTCTGTGGGTCACCATTGCACTCGATATCATGGTGTTATTATTGAAGCAACGTGCTCGGAAGAGCTGAATTGTTGGGTATTTTATAGCTCCGGTGAATACGAGAAGGCTAGCTTTTGCCCTGGGAGTTTTGGAAAACTTGTGAACAATTGAGGATCGACATGGTGTATTCGTCACTTATTTATAATTCATATATATATATTTATATCCAGTTCTATATGAAGATATATAAACATGTATAAGTATATGGATTAAATCTACAATTCATGCATTAATAAAATTGTATTAACTTTACAAAGACTCGATCTATACATTCACTTACTCAGTAAAGACCATTACAGTTTAATTCTAATGATACACCAACACGATGCTTTAAATATTTAAAGAAATTCATCTAAAATTTAATATGGAATGGTACATTTTCGTACGTTTTTTTCGAAACTGAGAAATTTTTCCATATTATAAAAAGAAAAATTGTACCTGTATCGAACTGCACAAAAGCATATATAAAAACATAAGTCATCATAGGAAATTGTAAAAAATCGTACGAAGATGTACACAACCGTACAAAGTTGTATGCGTATAATATACACTTTCATACATAGTTTCTCATGGTTATATGCAGATCTATACACTTATTTTTTCTATAATGGATCAGCCTGACAATTCTATAAAATGTAATAATGTAATTCTATAAATGTTCTATAAGATATACATTTCAGAAATAAAAACGAAACACAATCATCAGACTTCATTCGCCACACTTTTTATTAAAAACACAATACAAATGAATAAACCATATTATATCACACGCTGCCCCTCATCGGCCTCTGTTTGATCCCTGGGAACGCGAGCTCCCTCGTCACCCAGGAGTCGCCACCTTCCGGCCACGGTGTCGTGTCCACCTCGCTCTCATTGTCCTCGCTCATTTTTCTCCTCTCGATGCAGTTGTAGATGGACTCGAGGCTCAGGGCGAGCAGGGCCATGAGGACGCCTGAGCCCAAGATCAAGAACATACCCTCCGTGTCCTCGACGGTCAAAGTGCGGTCCTCAACGTTAATTTTTCGCGACATTCCTTTTGTTATCTGAAAGAGGGAAAAGGTGGAGATTTAAGATTTAAATTTATTTTATTTCCCTTTTACGGCTCAAAAAACAAGAAAAACTTTGTCCCATGAGTGTGCCTTAAACAAATTTTTTTTATTTTTTTGGAGACGTGAAAGGGAAATAAATTTGAGAATAGCTCATATATCTTTTCTTCAAGAGTATCCGGGAGATTCGCAGTAGCAGAAGAACATAATTAATTATATTATGTCATGCTATATTTTCGCAAATATTATTATGCTAGATTTTTCAATTCTTTATTATTTTACATAACATTTCGTGTCGGTCACATAAGATGAAAGAAACACTATGTTTAGTTTCTCAAACGTTTAATTAACTTTAAAAAATTATATCCAGTGCAACCCGATACGAAATGAATTGAGAGCGTAAAATTATGAAATTGTATTCTCATAGAAAGTTTAAGCATACAAAAAACTACCTGCTTCTTCTTCTTCATGGCCTCGCGCTGCACCTCCCTGTCGATATTCCGCATCAAGCCCGTGACCAGTCCAGTCTGCATCGCTCGGGTGACAAAGCCGTTCATCGGCTCGGTGTACAAACTCTTCGCCGCGAACAGCTGCACCACGTTGTACCGCACGAAGCACTCGTCGCTCACGTGCATCAGCGTACGTTTCGTTGTCCACCTACGCGTTAATTCCTTCGTAGTACTATATAATATACATTATCTAAGTATATATAGAATTATTCTTTCTCACGTGGGTGCAAAGTCAGTCTGGATGATGTAGTCGAGGCTGGTACGCGAGGCGAGAAACGCGTACGGCCAGAAGTAGGCGCGACTAGCGTTCTGCACGCCTTCGAGGACCGTCGGCACGTACTCGATCTTGCGGAAGAGCCGACGGAGGAAAGGATCGTCGGACGAGTTTGCGCTGAACCACTTTTCCCACCCGTTGTGGTCTGGATTGGTCGTGGATATTGTTTTCGTTATTAGATTTAAACGAAAATTAATTATGTTACTTATTTGTGGATTTGGAAATAACGATCGTATACCAAGTATCAAGGAAAAGTGTATTGAACTGTATTATTAGAGTGTAGATGAAAACTGAGGAAAAATATACAAAATAAAATATATGAGGCGTTATTGTTTCCTTTGCAACTGAAATCTGAAAAAGATGGTTTACACACAGCTGCAGATTCTTTTTTCATGAGTGGATTTATTATTTATCTTCCCATCGGTTACTTTCTCTCATTACGTTTTGACACAAGAAATAATACGTTTTCTCTTGTCTGGAGTTATCGATGTACTTAAATTATGCAAATTAAAAGAGATAGTCGATTTTACCTAACGTGCCAATTCGATACCGATAGGCCAGTAGTTCTTCGGCAGTTTCAATCGCTGACGGGAACACAGGCAGCGTTATGAACGCGACGATAGAACCAGTGTAACAAGAAGTGATGATAATAGTGAAAACCCAGTACATCCCTAAAACATTAACGACCCAAATTTTATTCTCCTTCTGCAGCAATACTTAAACGATATATTCCATGAAAAGCGTACCTAAAAGAAGGGTAATTGCGTTCTTGGCGATGCCATAGTCCAGCAGCGGACTCTTCACTACAAACGAGTTCGTATAGGTGCTGAACACGAACCAGAACATGTTGTTCAGCTGGCCCGGATGCTTTATCAGCGAGATTATCGTATACTTGCTGTTGAACGACAGCGGTATTATGACGATGAAGTAGGCGAGACAGAGGAGCAGCCAGACGGTCAGCTGGAACGGACCTAGAATCGCTCGGTACCTGCGTCAAAGTCAACCCAGAAGTGAACGCGAAAAGTTGGTAAATTAATAGCTATAATTATAAGGTAAAATATAAGGTCTTATAACTTTGGCAAAGCGGTAGAAGCGAGGGATATGAACGAGGCGCAGTCCTCGGTGAAGGGTAACGTCGCTTCGAACAGCTCGACCTGGTCGTCCGTCTGGTAGAGGCCACCGGCGGCCGCGGCTGCCAGGCCTTGCAGCACGTCCGTCTTTACCGCTTCGTTTGGACTGTTTAACAATAGCAAGTACTTCAGTCAAACCTGCTGTATAATGAGCTACTAGGTTGTTGTGAGATGAGAGCGCGATATACCTGAGCGCCGGAGACTTAGGTTCTGCGAAGTCGATGGTGAAGTTTAGGTACTCCGCTGCCAGGTACAACATTCTGATCTCCAATCCGTCCCACTTGGATCCACCTCTGCAACCGACCAAACTCCATCGAACAATAATAATTGCGAGGTTCGAATAATATTATAATGGCTCGATTATTGTACCGTCTTATGGTGAACGGTGGATTTTCAGCGGTAGATACCAACAATCGGTGGCCCATAAACCCCTGCTTCAGTTTGTCGGGGAACAGGTCGATGCCGTCAACGCTGACGCTGTTGTTGATCCAGGAGGCTAGCAGGAATGGTTGGGTCGAGCCGCTGCCCTCGGCGTAGAGATGGTGTGTGTAGAGGAGATACGAGCCGTCCTTCGGAGTAAAATAGTGATTTTTTGTTTTTAAGAGAGAGATAAATCTGTAGAAAATAGATTTTGCAACTGAATATTTTAATTCGTAGCAAGTATAATTTAACTCAATGAGCTTTAATAATCTTTGATTGAAGAAGAATTGAATGTGAATCAGTTTTAGTTTAATGCGATTTTACTTTTCTGACCAATCATCCAACTTACACCATTCCTCCGGCTGGTGCTACGTGCGATCACCAACAAATTCTTATACGCCCTCGACAGATGTCCCTTCAAAAAGTCCTTCACCTCCCAGGGCGTCTCCCCTGACACCACGACGATCTTACTCTTAACATTCTGTCCCATGATGTGTTTCATCGCCTGTATATTGTACAAAAACACTACATAATTAATACACCTATCTGACTTCTTCTCCCTCGGGTTTCCGCTAAAGTCCACGAGCTCCTGAGTGAAGGACAATCCCGTATCAGAGAAGTACTCCTGGAAGTCGATAGGATGACTCTCGTACTCGAAGTTCGCGTCGTAGACGATGCTCAGGGTACAGCCCTGCAGGTAATTGGTGGCGATGTGGCGGAGAAGGTTGGCAAGACTAGAGCTTTTTGCGGCATAGGGTTTTGGGGATTTCGAGGGGCTTTCGAGGAGAAAGAGGTCGTTTAGGGAGGTAGTTGTGTGAAGGAAGAGAAGTAGGAAGTAGAGAGGATTCATGACGAAGGTAAGATAGGAAGCGGAATGAGGAAGGAAGAGCGTTCTTATAGCGAGCCGTTGATGGATTATGACGGGAAGTCGTATCATATTTATTGCTTATTAAAGTGCGATGCATGCTATCGCAGTTCAAGGTACAAGGTCCAAGAGCTGACCTTTACATTAGTATTGACATTTCCTGCGTTGTCTTGACAAGCAAAATAAAAATTGTAAAGTGAACATAAATTAAAACTCGCCGAGCAGGGCCAGCCGCGACATTTGATATTAATTATAATTATATGTAAATAAATTATAACAATGTAATTAATACATCTTCATTTCTATCGAACAATAACTTTAAACTAGATTTAAATACTTTTTCGCTATATCTGTAAGGTTGAAATTCTTTCATTCTATTTCTGTAAAGGTTTTGCAAAATTTTTAGCAATGTTAAGAAGGAGAAAAAATAAAAGACGACACATTTTGACCAGAACGAGACTATATTAAAAATTTCTTTCACAAATACATATCCACAGATAATCCACAATTCCACTGTCACGTTCCAACTTCACGTATTGATCGGTACGAGTGGCGAGTGGCAGATTTTTCCCACCGGCGGGCTGAAATTGAACCCTCCTCCCACGAACATCTTCTGTGAGTCAGATGGCTGGACGGTAGGTAGGTTTTCCTTGGCGGGTTGCTGTCGCTGTTCGACGGCACTTAGCGTCTGGTTTTTTCGTTTCTGTGCGAGGTACTTGGCTTTGAGAGAGTTCAACTCACGCTTCATCTTGTCGATCTCGAATTTGTGCTCGGTTGTCAGGGTCATGTTCAGCTCGGCGACTAGGCACTGAAATGTTATTAATGCATTTTCATTATGTTTATAAAATAGATGGAAGATAAATATGAGAAAGATAGATTTCTGTGATATGTGACGGCATACCTTCATTTTCCTTCCTCTATCGGTGAGGGCACGACGAGTTTTAGTGAGATGGACGAGTACATCTGGTCCAGGTTGTTTCGCAATGATCTCGCGTAGATTCATGTACAATTTTTCAGTGTCTTTGATCTTCTTTTCTTTGGCTACCATTTCTGAAGACATTTTCAGTATTCGTTTCTGCAGCATTTGGATCTTCTTCACTAGTTCGAATGTATCTGGATCGGTTCCCTGCGATATATCGTAACAATAAGATATAATATAACGTTTAACCGTATTTATTTAACTGTGTAACATTTAGATAACGTTTCGAAATATTAACCTATTTTGTAAGATAATAATAAGCAAAAAAGGATTATCCGTATAGATGGTGATCAATGTATCGGTATATATGAACGATAATTAGAAGATAAACAAAATAAGAATACAGAATAACATATTAACCTCCAGATTTCTCCACCTGTGCACGTTCAACGGGCTCTGCACCTCCTCCTCCAACGCCATCACCTTCAGCCTCTCCCTCGTGAGGTTTCTCTCCAGGTGAAACACCTCGCCCCTCAGATCGTTCAAATTCGCCGTATTTTTCTCCAGCGCCTGTTTCTCCATCGTCAACATCTTCACTTCCAGCTTCAACCTCTTGATCTCCTCCAATCTATCAGCGTACTGTTTCTCACCCCTCGTCAGCGTCTCTTGCATGATGCCGATCTTGTTGTATTGCAGGCTGAGTTCGTCGTTGCGGCGCACTATCTGCGTGCCGATAACGTCGCGCTCGTTTATCACTGACTCGATTTCCTTCTTCTGCTTGGAGATCGTCGAGTCAGCTTCCTGGAGGGACGTGCGCAGGCGCTTCTCCTCCTGCTTCATCTCGTCGATCTGGTGGCGCAAGTCCGAGATAGTCTTACGGCATGCCAGTAGGTCGGCTTTGAGGGCCTCTTTCTCCTTCTCGTTCTTGCTGAAGACTGGAATGAAGACATCGTGGTGGTTTATACAATTTGCATAAAATATAAATAATTATTGAATGTTGAAAGCTTCGCATAATACACTTTTCACTAAACCTGTGATCGATTTACTGAATCCCTTTAAACAAATTTTTAAAAAGATTCTTCAAGGGGACGTTGGAACGATGTGTTAAACTGTAAGTATCTTAACGATATTTTAGTCAATTGAAATTCTACAAGGCCAATACGAGTAAAAAAAATCTTTAATACAAATGGCCAATAAGTAGCGTAAAAATACAAACCTATAAAAAACTTTTCGAGCTTCAAGCTAAAAAAATCGGTACTTTGACAAGACAATAAATCAGCTGAATTCGCACTCACGGAACTCCTGTTTAAGGAGGCTCGCCTCCTTCGCGGCCAGCTGCTCCTTCAGCTGATCGATCTGCGCGTTCAATCCCCTCACCCTCTCCTTCAGCTCGGCGATCTCGTCCTGAGCGCCAGCGAGGCTCTTCTTGTACGCGTTCCGCTCGGTCCTTACGTCCTCGAACAGTGTCTGCTGCTGTCTGAGCTTCGCCTCAGCTTCGGCCATCTGCCTCTGGTAGTCGGATATCTCGAGCCGCTGCATCTTCACCTCGTCCATGTAGTCCTCTACCTACATACATACATACCGTGCGAATTCTCTAATATAGCTGTGCATATACTATTTGTTTATTTTTGGACTAGTGTAAACATCGACACGAGTAGTAGTAGTATCCGCGAGGACAATGTAAATTGACCTGCTGGACGAGCTCCTGGGACTCCAACGTGCACCTGTCGCGCTCCTTCTCCAGGCTCTTCACTTGCCGCCTCATCTCGTTCGACTCTTCGGTCAGCTCCTCCAGGCTCGACTCGATCTTACGGTTCGTCTGCTCGTACACGCGGATCTCCAGTGTCAGCTTTTTGTTCATGTCCTCCAGGGATGTTACGACCTTCGCGGCGACGTCCTTGTCACGGTTCAGCTTCTCGATCGTCTTTTTCTCGGCTTCGAGCTGCCGTTTTAGAGCCTCGATTTCGGTCTCCGCGCTCTTTAGACTCGCGGAGATGTGCTCGAAGTTGTCCTCGGTTTTCTTGGACATGGATTTCTCTTTGGTCAACTTTTTCATGATGTTCTCTTTCTCCGAGCGCAGTTTGCTCAGCTCCTCTTTTAACCTAAAGAAGATTTTTGTCATTTAACCGTTAGAAATTAAGAAAAAAATGTTATTCATATGTGAAATTGCGACATATTTTGTAGAGTTTTCTATTAATCGTTTTTCTATAGTGCACTTATCACAGTTTTAGAGATATTCAATAAAAAGGTATTCTCTAAAAAACCAAAAATTAAAATGACAATTAAGCAGCTACTACTAAATATAATTTGCATTGAAAAATATAGTTAGTTTTATCAATACGCAAATAATTACTTTTGTATTTCTCTGGCCATCTCCTGGGTCGTCCTATTTTTCTCAAACAGATCCTTTCTCGTATCCTCGTATCGCACTCTGCACTTGTCCAAGTCCCCCTTTAGTTGCATTTGTTTCAGCATGAGTTTCTGTATTTCCTTTTGGTTCTTCTCGTTCTCCAACAGCTGCTCTCTCAGGAGATTCTCGTGTTTCGTCGCGTTGCTCGTCGTCGTCCTCAGCGTTTCCTCAGCTGTCTTTCACAAATAAATATCTATTACCAGGTCGCTCTTGTATTGACGTTTCAATGAAATTCTAGCTTTACTTGTATACAAAAAATGTATATGAAATAAAAAAAGTGATTATATAACATTTTTTTAAATTTAGGATGCTTTTAACGTTTTTTACGTTTACTTGCTAATTATATTTAAATCTTAAACTTTTTATAATATATGAAACCATACGACACAATGATATTTAATAGTTCGAAAATTATTCTCACATATCTCTACATTTAACTCCCATTTCTTGCTGTAAAAAAAAAAAAAAAAATCCTGCACAGCTTTTCCCAAAAATCCCAACCAATCAAACACCTGTAGCTCGACGAGCCTCAGCTTCAGCTCCTCGTAGGTCGTCTGCAGTTCCGTCTCCATTTTCTCCTTGTCCCTCCGATCCTTCACCATATCGTTGCCCTGCCTGTCGAACTTATCCTGCAGCTCTTGCAGCTGAGTCTCGGCGGTGGTCAACTTCTGCTCGAGTTCCTGGTTGTAGGTAGACACGGTGCGGAGCCTCTGACGAAGGGTTTCTACCTCACCGAAGAGACGCTCGCGGTCCTTGGAC
>UXGD01004946.1:0-15713 GCA_900474315.1 Torymus auratus
AAAACGTAATAAATTTCAATATTAACAAATACTAAAATGAAATCTCTGTTGCAGACATAACCTCCGAACAGAGTGACAAGTGACTCCAAATTAAGAAAATGGTAAATTTCACAAAAATTAAAGGAATCAGTAAATTAAATTTGAGGAAACTACGTGCCAATGAATTGGCAGCGGTTTTTTTTGGCAATGCATGTTATGCATTTTCATAAGGCGCGTTTTCTTTTCACGTCTAATGACGATTTGATACAGTTGCTGGCGCGTATTATTTATATACATATATACATATATATAACATCGTTATATATCCCAACCCTTAATCACACGATGTACATCAAAGCTTGCCTCTGTGCATCTCTAATTACAATTTTCCTGTTATACGGTCGCAAACATATATAGCGCAAGCGCGCGTGCGCGCCTCTAACACGTTCCCTGAACGATTTTCTATTAATAACGTCATTTTCATAATTAACTAAACATCGGCCGCTCGCACATTACATTCGATGTCGCTTTACGCGTGCAGTATATACAGCAAAGCCTCTACACCCCCGATATACACGCTTATATATACATCCGACGCGTAAGGGATATTTCATCGGGACGCAAATTGACGAACTCAATTACCGCGAGAGCGTATAGTGCGCTCACCTACGACCAAAATGTGCTGCATGCCATCCCCTCAAAAGCATCGATTATATCGAAATCGCGTGTGGAGAGAGACAGAGAGCACTCGCGGAGGTATAACCCGTGATTCATATTTCGCAATTATCGTTATTGCCCGCGAAACAAATGTTTTGTCAATAAGCCTGCTGCCCGCGCGCACGGATATATTGGCCGGTGTATATAGTGGGGCGCACGTAGCCTCGGAGAGGCCGTAAAGTGCAACATTATATCGTGGTTGAAAAATTTGAGTGCACGCTCGTTATGTTGGTAGTCGCTGTGGAGCGAGAGCGAGAGTACCGTGGCCGTTTATAAAGTCGGGCGTGTTAATTGAATGCCGCGGTGTTGGTGGTGGTATATAGTGATGATGATGGCGAAATTGTGGTTCGAAGTGGTATATACGATGTCATAAAATATACGGACAAAAAGCGTTGTTTGTGCTCTATAAACTTAATGCTAAGTGCAATCGTGTCATGAATATTTTGGTGTCCAAACAGCTGTTTCAACAGAACATATCGTACAATGAATATATAATAACGCCGTATAATAATTTATAAACGGTATCCTACATGTATATTATTCTCAAGTTATTGATATATATTGTTGATACCCTGAATCTCCAAACCCCTGCTCACCCCTATACTGCCTCCTCTGACATCTCCATATACCCCGCGTCTATATAGATGCCACTTTCGATATATATAATAACCCCACCACAGCCTCGCGAGATATGTACGCATCATAAAAAGCCATTCACGCAGGGCAGACAACCATATAGTGTTATCTCGCTTAGCCGAAATTTGAATGACAATCTGTTGCGATTTCGCGCGGCATCTCGAGGGATGCGTAAACGTACTCGCGATAACGAGTGCGCATTAATCACCCTGGCCGCTTAACCGTGACGGCCTATATTGGGTCCGGTATTTACGCGCCCGCGGGCTATACGAAGGCCAAGGGGTTCGCGAGATAACCATCGCGGCCTCTAATTTTCGATTGTGCCGGGTGCCGGGTTGAGAGGCATACGAAAAGATTGGGGCGAGATAGATAATCAAGGATGGTGTTGTTATGTACCTAGTGTGGGGTATATTATAGGGTTTATTCTGTGTAGGCAACATTTTTTGCATAGTCTTATATGTATATAAGTAGTTTTCCAAATTCTCTATTCGTTTTGGTTAGTTACTAAAGTAAATTGGTTCAAGTGGTTGTAATGACTACTTTCTATTAGGGGGCTTTACTTAGAATGACTAGTGTCTAGTGATAGTTAGTTTAATTTCGTGCAATTTAATTTCAAAGCATGCAAAACAATTATATTCATCCCGCATTAAGCACTGTTTTATGCGTACTCGCGCAATATACCTTTAAAAACCAATCTAATATACCACAGCTAAAGTCGCGCGTAATCTCACTATTCGTTCAACCTTTGGCACTCGCACACGAGGATGACTCACGCAGCTGGAAAAACAGTCCGTCGTATATATAATACGAGCGCGTAATCTCGGTATCGGATGCTCCGAGGCGTTTAGTGCGCGCGCGGCAAGTGCAACCCTTTTAGCGCGAAATTAACGCGGCCCGTATATATTGGTGTGTGCGTGTGGCCGCTGAGATGATAGCTATCTCGAGAGCGCGGGGAATCGCTTTAATAGGTTTACACGATGCACCGAGCGCGTCAGCCTTCGCTTGCGGAGGGTAGGACGGTTTTTAGATTGTCGCGGAGTTTGTTGGTTTTTGCAAAGTAATTATCCGATTAGGCCGAAGTTGTCTGCGGTCAAGGCATTTGTGGATTTACGGGATATAAATTTGCGAATTGCGTGTTGAAGTAATTTATTTTTCAGGCTCTTATTTGGAATTAATTTGGTTTTTATATAAGTTCAATTAATTATTGTTATAATCAAACATTGTGGTTAAAAACGTCGTGTAGAAAGATTACACGGAGAAAAATTTATTTGTATAAACTTTACGTTTTTTATGAGAAAATTTATTATTCTTGTATATAAAGTAATGCTTGGATATACTCGACATGCGGAATTTTTACTTTTTTTAAATAGTAATTTTTATGATTTTCGTAGAGAATTTTCTCGTTTTAAATAATAATTTGTATATTTTTTGTAGTAAATGGACTGATCTGTGATGTTTCGTTTTACCAGTCGCAACAATTATTACTGCAATTTTAAATAGTATAAAATTTACTACAAAAATGATAAAATTAATTATTATTTGATAGGTAAAATTTTGTTACGAAAATCTTTCGTATTACTATTCAAAAAGTAAAAATTCCACATACTGAGTGTATTCCACGACTACTATGAAAATAATAAATTTTTTATAAAGAAAATTGTTAAGTTCACAAAAATTTTTTTTCCGTGTATGACTGCGTTTTGAGTATAAATAAACTGTTTACATAACCAGCAATAGTTTATTTCTGCCAAGAAACAGGTTCTACATCAGTTATAATCGTTATATTGCGTAAATATAATTCTGTTGTCTCGAATAAATTTTTTTTTTTTTTCATTTTAAAATATTACACATAGGGGCTATACATTTCAAACCATCCAACTATACATCATTTTCCATGCCACCTTGATCTTTTCACTGACTCCTTAACCCTTTTCCCCGCACAATGCTTTTCCTCCATTCAATGCGATATACTCGCACCTATCGACTCCCAGTCTATATATACACACACTCTCCGTCCATTTTTCTCCCTCTCTCCACTCCCTTTCGCTTTCACCGCAAAGGCCGCCCTTTCCTTCCGCAGCTTAGGCTTATTTGCAAAGCCCGCGCGGAAGGTATTACGCGTGTACTCGCGCAAATGCGGGCGAATATTACGGGGGTGTACACGCGCTCGAGAGATTTATCGCGACATTGCGCCAGCGCGTTCACCCCTCTCCCGTCGAATGTATACGCGCGCGTTGTAATTGTGCCTCTTCGGCCGTGCGTTATGGCGATCGATCGCTAAGGAGTCCCCGGGCGACGGCGCTTTAGGGATGCATGTGTTCAGCAGAGCTATAGGGTCAGGAGAAATATATATGTATAGATTTTGCGACAGTACGTATAGTGATGGTCATCGCGCGGAGTCATCGTATATATGTATAGTGTTTTCGGTGGCGACTTGCAGTTTTGCGTGTGTATAGAGGATGACCGAATGTGTCGTCGAAGAGGGGTGTGATTGAAGGCGAGAGGGTGAAAGGGACTAGTCATCGCGTAAGTTATAGCTCTTTATGGTAATGCGTGGGAGAATGGGTTTTTTGGGAAAATATTGGAAAAAAAAGATCGTTCGAAAAGTGATTTATCAAAGTGGACGTGTGTGTCATTATTCTTATTTTGATAAAAATCTTCTTGCGGATGTGTGCGTTGCTTATTTATAGAACAATTTGGAGTTTGTCGTCCGCTTAAATCGTATGTATTTATATTCTTTCAAATCGGATGAATGGACGCAAAGTTCAAATTCAATTATACAAGTATTTTTAGAAACTTATAGCATCGCGTTTTTATTTTTCTCTCCCGCAGACAAAAGTGTTAAAAAACGCGCTGTTCCACGCTAAATTTAGAAATTCCTCAACGTTTTGCCCGATAAACAACGCGAATCCCCGTCCCTCCTACGTTCAATCACCCACCCACCTACCGTATGAACCGACTCCGCGTGCGACATTCACTCTCCGTTATTCCTCGCGAGGCGCCGGCCGTAAACAACGGCAATAAAAATTGATGCGAAGCGTTTACACGGCGCGTGTATGGCGGTGAACGTGAACTGCAAGCGTTTTTTCTCCATTCAACGAGAGCTCCGCGTATCTCATATATATACGTACGAGTGCACGCGGTTAGCACCGAGTTGGCCCGCGCCTACTAACGACTCTGCTGTAGTGTCATGTATATATAAACGGAAAGCTGAGGGTGTAGAATGCGACGTGCGGCTCTTTTCCGTTCGGCTGCATTATGTGCAGTGTATATACACCGCGTTGGTGTGTTTTCCCTCGTATGTGAGGTATTTTAGTCTCCTGTATAAGGTATACATTCAGCGACTTTTTCGTCGCCACCGGCGGCGGTGTAACAGCTTCGCGCGCGTCTACATATGATGGGATAGCGAGCTGCTGGGAGTTGAAGGAGAGCAAAGATAAAGTTTGGTTTGGTGCGGTTGTTTGTATCGCGATTGTTGCAGCTACTGATGAGAGATTCGATCAGTTTTGTAATGCATTTTTTAAAATTAGTAATGCATATAATTTTGTTACGAATTCGTGTTTATATAAATGACTCGCTATAAATGTTAAGTATAGAGTGTGTTTACTGTTACAGCAGTGGATTAATACAATTGCATTTCTATTATATCCACTCTGAATATAGAATGAATACACCACTTTAAAATACGGATTTGGTGAAACTTTATGATTTTGTCTGGTTTCTTTGCCCGACAAGCAAAGCATCCTTCGGCATGTAATTTATAACAACGTGTGCAGCACGGACTTCTTAAAGGATATATAGAAAAGACGCAGGCTTCTTATTTTTCTTTCTGTCGAGCCTTACTTGATTTATACCGGAAAGCGAACGTATGCATCGCAGTTCAAGAATAAAGATTTGCCGTGAATGCTGCGGTGCATCCAACATATACATTATCGTTTGTTGTATTTGCTTGTGTGTATGCCTGGTATATAATCAACGAAAATGTTTTACTTTGAGTGATGTATTTATAAAATATATGTTATTCAGTCATTCATTAGTGAAGTAACATTAATAATACTGTTTTTGCATTGATTTATAAGACAATTGTAAGGGTTAAACCGACACGATGATAAGGCATCTTTTATTTGATAGCTAGCCCAAGTCATCCGCGTGGATTATAAAGCGAGATCAGAGCCATGTCCGCGGTTTTTCTAATCAGTATACTTTTGTGGTCTTTTCAAGCCTATCCCTTTTTGGTAATCCACGAGGAAAGTCCTCAAAGTGAGCTAGTAAAAAGTCAGGTTTAAATTTGCTTTCTAAACGGTTAAAAAAGCTACATATTAAATATATAAATTTAGTCACATAAAAACATTGTTAATTTCAGTAAATTAATTAAACTGAAATAGAGTCACGTATAGATGTTCTAACCCAAACTATATAACTCAAACTAAATTTCCGTCAATTTCTCTAACCGTAAGAAAAAAAAAGTCCCTGAACCTGCCGCTCAATATTCAGCGAGCGCAAAGAGGTGAAATTTAATACACCAAAATGACGAACGCCTGCCGCATGCATCACTGTCTCACGGGCAGCTCTTCCCTCCCCACATCCATCTCAGTATGCGCGCGTGTTCTGCACTCGTACACCTGAAAATGCATGCAATAAGAGCGCGCACATATATATACGTGCTCCCACTCCCTTTGTACACGCGCGATTGGTTTTTCGTGAAAGTCAATATGCTGCCGTTGCCGTTCGACTTGCTGTCGTCGTTGTCTTTTGTTGCACGCGCCGCGCGCGCATGTGTTTGGAGCCGGCCGCTGCCAACGAAGGAATTTTGATCGTCCGGTCCGCAGGGTGAAAGCACTGTGCACTCGCAATTTGAATGCTTTGTACAGTGGTTTATATAGTATATGTATATACGTGGGAGGTAGCTCAAAGCTATACGGAGTTCGTTGTTGGCTTCGATTTTCAGGTCCTTCGCGGGCCAATAAATTGGTCGGTGCGGCCGCGCGGTGTCAAAGTCGAGTGTACGTGCTGAATGGAATTCAACGGAGTGTAGGAGCCTTTACAAAGCTTCAAGCATTTAAAATATAATTCTTTTATCCGACGAGAGGTTGAAAAGTTACAAGACAAAAAAACTTGTGCTTCTTAATAATAAGATTATTGAACTTTTCGTAAAAATTTATCAAATGAACAGTGGCAGCTCGCAATAATAAGATCAGTAAAAAGCGAACGTATCACGGTCCAGAACCCATATATCCTTACTGCAGTGGTGAGACACGGTGACGGTAACGACGACAAACATAGGCGTCTTCTTCCGCTCGGCGAGCTCGCGCGTCTCGCATTACTGCCGTTTGTTTAACACTCAAATGCGCGTGTAAACTCGCACGCGTGCGAGCGAGCGTAAAAACTCAGCGTGGTCCGTAGTATAGCAGCTGCGGGAACCACTTTGACGTCGACTCGAGGGGCTGGAAATAACGTTGTATAAAGTTTCTGATGATTGTTGTATGACAATAAGGTAGATTATAGATATTTTTTAGAGAGGTGTGGATTGGGAAATTTCGAAAGATTGGTTGTTCGTTCAATTCTATTCAGTAAAAAAAAAATCAATGAATCATAATAATGGGATATTTATCGTTACAAGCAGTATGTATATATCGTATATCTGGGTTTACATTTCCAAACTATACACTCAATAAAGATGTAGGACTACTCAAAGGTCAATCTTTTGATGTTACAAGGATGCACCTAATGGACCCCAGATATACACTACATCTAAATGTATCTTATACTTCAGCAACACCTGCCCTCGATTCGATATATCTAGCTAGCTGCAGACACCGTCGTCCGGTCATAAGCCTTCGTCTGCCTCAATCTGTCCGCGCCATCTGGCCGCTTTCTTATTCTCATATTTCAGCGGAGGAAAAGCGCGCCCGGGCGTCGGACCGTCTCGCGCGCCGTGTACTTATAAGAGGATTCTTGCGCCGCTTTTTCCGCAGATGCAAGCGCTCAGGGCAAATGGCTATTTAATGTCGCGAGTTCCGTATTTTTTTTTTTGCCCGGCTAATTACTTTATCAGCTCGCGGGAAAGTCTGTTGGTTCAGCGGCTGGGTGATTAGAATTTTTTTTTCTTTTTCGGTATTCAATTTTACGTGATATTGTTAGAGATCTTCTTGTGTCTTTTAGATTTCGTTGTGTATGGAAGTGGTGGGAAAAATGGATTGAGGAGATGATAAATGAGGGAAGATGTGCTTGCGACTATCGATTTTACCCTTTTTTGATGACACATACGTATATAATCTGTTGTGTTAATCGAGAATCATCTACATCTCAGTAAAACGTATATTTCTAACATTTTGTCATACTTTTCAAACCTTCCTTATTTATTTTAAAATTAACCTGTCTCACTGCAATTTCCCAAAGCTTCAAAATCCCTTTGCGTAACCCTCAAAGAAGTAACCTTAATTCTCGTTGCTGCAAACTCCGAGCACCTTTGCAGCACCTTAACCGTCATCGCTCAAAGAGGGTAAAAAACGTGTCAAACTACAAGACAAGCATAAAACGACCGCATCACGGAGAGAGGAAGTCACAGCAGCAAAGGCATCATCTTATTTAAGGCTCCCGCCCCCCGGGAAGTTTCACCATCGAGAAACTTTCAAATGGATTTTCAGTGGCAGGAGCAACCGGCGGCTCGGATAGATATAACGATGAGAAAACTAATTGTCGCTGCTATATCCCAGGCCAAAGACGAAGCCTTTGACGCTTGCTTGTTGCGATGGCAGCAACAGCAGCAGCTTCTCTGCGGCTTTTAATGAGACCTTTCTCTCCTCGGCTATATATATCGTACAGCCCTATACTGCTGTAGAAAGACTAGGCCGAGTGTTTTCTCAAATACCAGCGCATTCTCTCTCTCTCGGCATAGCGAAATTCAGGCCTTTTGCGAATTTTCTTCGTTATTACGAGAGGAGAGTCCCTATAGCTGCCCCGGGAAGATGTAAATGCCACTAGTGCGGCGCGAGGGAATTGTTTTGCTGTCCCTGACGCACAAGCGCGGCCGTTATTTCGAGGAGGAGAGGTTAATATCCCGAGCCTCCTACCCCTGCCTAACTCTTTCACGTTGCATGAATAATTTTCCTTTGTCTGACGCTGCTGTGTTGCGTTGTTGTTGATTCGCGCGTCAAAGGCACGTCTCGCGGAATACCTCTCTTCTTTCTCTCGCTCTTATATATATATATATATATTTTGCCCCGACTCGCGCAGATATGCTCTTTGCGAGAGAGCGTCTTTCGAGAGCGTCAAAGGTTCTTCCTCTTGGTGGAAAGGATTCGCGGTATGATTATGAAAATTTTGGACGTGAAAACTCGTTCGCGATTTTCCCACTGTGGTGCGTATTAACTGCATTTTTATAGAGTGAAGAGTTTAAGCTGAAATTTATCTCGTTGAGCTGAATGCATGCTTAGTGTGTATGATTGAATTTTAAAGCTCAATTGTATCCGTGATTTCCAATGAAAAAGTCAGAAAAACATTGAAGTTTGGAACGTTTAAGGAACTGCTGAAGTGTGCGCGTTGATTTGCTAAATAATGATTCGCAAAATATCAAAAATCCGACTAATTAGCGAAGGATAGAGCTTTAGATTAGATAAAAGTGCCTTTAATATAACGGACATATTTTAGTGCTCAATATACTGCTTTTAACTTATTAAGTTGTCTTCGACAATACGGTTCACAGTTGAACGAATGCCCAATTAATTAGTATAGCGCGTGGATATTAAATTCAGCCGTTAATGGCAAAATAATAAGCGAACGTTTGAAATTAAACATTAGCATATAGCAGAATAATTTTACTTTGAGGGGTTTATATAAGTGCCCACGTAATTGATCCTGAATCCATTGTAATGCACGTGAATTTCTACGTTTCATTTAATTATAGTATCTACATTTCACTGATGCAGAATTCGCTCGATTAATCTCCACTTTAATATTATTATTCGACGAACTGGGCAACTCTATCTAATTGCACAAAAACTGCTCCTACAATACTACTATAATAACAATTATAATTATATATAAAATTATATGAATTCAGAAAAAAAAAATTTTATCTACCTATTCAATCATTCGTAATCACTCAAATGATTTCAATACACAAAAAAACACCACCACTGCAAAGAAAACCACAAACATCCACCCACGAAATATATAAAACTCACGTTGTACACGCACCAAGCTACACGTGGAATTAAATACCCGGCAAAAATTTGGTCGCGTGCTAACCTACGCGTTTGAAAAGCTCCCAAACGTGCGTATGTACGCGCGCGTAGGCGATTTCACGCCCGGCCGATCGAAGGGGAGGCGAAAGTTTATGCACCGACGGTGCGTTCACTCGTTCTATATATGTATACGTATGCGTATATGTGTATAGGCGCACGTTTTTTTGCCCCAAAGCCCCGCCGTCTTTTCACGTCGCATTAGCGCGCGCCTCGTGCCTTGCAATCCGCACCTCGTTAAAAGAATGCACATAGCGCATGGTAGGTGCGAGTAGGGCTATGTCAAGTCTCGCGTATTTGCACATTTAGTATCTTCTTTTTTTTCGGTCATAACTGTGTTTGTGGGGTGGATTTTTTGTTTGATGGAGGGCGCGTGTGCTATGTTTGCGTATATGGGGATGGTATATGATTGTGATTAGTGTATAGTAAAATATTGATACTTAACGTTAGTTATCTTTTTCATATATTTAAGTAACAAAATGCTTTCTGATATAGATAATACATACGATATATATAATATTAATTTGAAAATATGGAAACTATTTCCCTACTACATTAACATATAGGATATAAACGTAACTTTTTATTAACGAATATAAAAACCGCGTATAGGTATAGTCAAAGCATTACGCAAAACACGAGAGACAAGTGCTTTTGATTACAAAAGCGTGAAAGAGCATTTTCTCGAGGTAAAACCGCGCGCGCTGCATTCAATCCACTCGCTCGAATTCCGAAGCGATCAAACCAAATTGTTTTCCAGCTCGCTGCCGAACACAAACACACGCACACACACACCCGCATTTTTACAGCTCGCTTTATTCCCGAAACATTTCCCGTCCAGCCTCGCGCACGCCGGCCTTTATACTCGCGAGAGACGCTATACATACAGACTTTTATTACAAGTCAAAAATTGCATACGGTATAAAAGTATGTCGAAGGGCCCATCCAATCTTCGCGCCCTCCCGGAGCAAGGGAAAAGCGAGAAAAGCTCGCAAACCGATACCCTCTATATATCCGACACTCACCGCGCAGCCCTACATGCACACATTTCGCTGTAGGTATACACACGGGTGAACACCTTCGAGAGTATACACGTCCACCGCTCTATATACATCTATGCAGTGCGCGTGCACGGGGCGAGGAGGAGGCATCTTTCCGGTTCGCAGCGCGCGCCTCTAAATTACAACTTCGGCTCCGTTCGCAGAGCCATCGGCTTCCATCTCCTTCGACCCCTCACCTATACATACTCACACATGTGTGTCTATGCACACTGAGGCATAGACGACGATAGAATTTCACGTCTCCGAGCCATGGGGCATCGAACGCGCGCGAAAATGCGAAATTTCATTCCGCGCAATTTGGTTAAGCAATTTTCAGGCGACATCGCGTACCCGCGGAAAACAAAAGCTAAACGGTGAAAAGGGGGCGCGAAAAACGAACGCGACGTGTGACTGTCGTTATAATCTCGTATAGGTATGTGTGTGTACCTACAGCGTGGACGCGCGCTAACGAGGAGGCACAATCAAGAGGACGGAGGAGAAATTTTCCGAGCGCGAGGTGAAAGGACGTTTTTCCGCTTTGTTTGCGTTCGCATCTGTGTGCGGGCGTGGGACTCGCTTGATTTCTTGTCCGGAGACTAACTGCTATATGGTATGTATAGAATGGAAATTTAGGATTGCTGGTGGATCGGTAATGATGTTTGTATTATATTCTTCCTATATTATAATGGCTAAAAATGAACCAACGAAAAGTTTGGGGGTAATGCATAACCGTAGGAAATCAACTGATTCTTTTAAAGTGTCTTTACTATAAAAATTTGTTAATATTGTATAATACTTCATTCTTTAGATTAATGTCCAGCATTCAAATGTATGATTAATCAGGAAAAAATATTAGTAAGAAAAAAAACTTACGAAAAGTGTTGCAATAATTACCGTATTGATGCGTGAAGCTATCAGAGATGATAAAAATTGACATGCAATGTAATAGGAAGAATAACGGAAGCTTTATGTAATTTTTGCTAACTTTTCTCTCAGTACATACGCGACTAAAACTAAAAATACGTAGGTATACACGCAGTTAAAAACCTAATAATCTCTAAGACCCAGAGGAAATCTCTCTCAATCCTCTCACCCACCCAAACCCAGCAGCGTCCCTATATGAACCCGGACACTTTTCAAACGGGACCCTCTCCGTCGAAAAAGAGTGAGAGAGAGAGCTGGAATCACCTCTCGTTACACACGCCCTTGCGTTCATTATCAAGCGAGCCGTATCAAATCCCGGCGCTCGCGCGCGCGACATCAGATACGCCTTCACACATACTTCATAGCCGTTGCGCGCCTGCCTGTCCCTCTCTCACACTCTCTCTACCTCCTCATATTTGTTTGGCTTCCGCGCTTTGGCTATCGTACGCGCAGGGTCCCGCGGGATCCGGACCACGCTGTCCCTTTCCCCCGTTAATTCGCGCTAGAATCGATGCCGTTTATCGCCGCTTGACAAACGGCTCGCACGTGCAAACGCGTAAACTCGCGCGCTAGCTCGCGTGTTAAAGCTCTCTCTCCCTCCCTTCGTCTTCCGTTCCTCCATCTCTCTCTCTCTTTTACCCCGCTTGTGTGCGAGCGCGTGTGTGCGCGGCGCTTTTTTAATTATCTTTCTTCAAAGTGTAGGTGAGCGAGTATGTGTGGGAAAGAGGGAGAGAATCGACGTTACCTTTTTAAGTGTGCGCTGAAAATGCGAGCGCAGCTGCTTTTTATTCGAGTGCACGGATTTTAATTACTTTTCGGGATTTTTCCTTTGTTTTCGACGGATGGAGTATCAAAGGAAAGGATTTCTGAGATTGGTTTAATTATGAATAATAAGTGATGCCCGTTCAAAGTGGAGTATACGATATTTTAAATTAAAAAAATGTTGCTCGTATTATACGCATTTTTGTCGGTCCAGAGAATTTTCTATTTTTTGTCTATTATGGGATGCGCATTTAACTTATCTTGATGATTAATATTTTAAGAGTTGTTATTTCACCGATTTTTATACCTATGAAAATATTCCTCCAATAATTAAATGAATCAGCGTAGAAATTGCGTGAAAAAGATGATGTACATTTTATGCAATATATACACATAGACGTTTTTGAATACACGCTGCATACAATTTTCATAAAACTATTTCATTCTTACAGAATTTACATAATCTTATAAAGTAGATATTCGTGGAAGTAAAATCATATAGATTTATCAAAAATATTCATTGAATTTCTATAGTATTATTTTTGGACCTATTCCTATTCAATTTTCAGACCGTTTTGTCAATATATTCAAAATTTGAAGTTTTCGAATCCTAAACTTTAAAATCAATATATATACTATATATATCTTTATCCCCCTTTCTTCTATTAGAATATAAATTTTGTAATCGAATTATCCATATGAGTATACTATATTCCAATACTATTGTGACGTAACACTATCTGTTGTCAATTCTACAAAACTCCACTGTAAACAAAGAGAACCTTCCCTTCCACCGCTTCCCAATTATTCAAAATAACAAAAACACAAAAAAAGCGTCCTCAACATCCAATTTGACCCGGGAAAAATAACTCGGAGCCGAAGTCCACTTTCACGCTCGTCGCGCTTTTCCTCCCTCTGTCTGCTACACACGCCATAACCTTTCGTTTTCATCGTTTTCATCGCTATCCCTCTCAGTCTCCCTCGCCCTTCCTCACGTTTCGTTTATTCCTCTCGTCCGTCACCTTCCGCATTCCCGCTCCGACGACGCGAGCTCGTAATTAATTCGCCACGTGCATTCGGCTCCCATCACACGGATGGTAACGAGTCGCGACGAAAGCGACGAGAATGTATATATATGTGCGCGCGCCTATTTGCGAGCTCGAATGCATCGAGCTTTTCGGACTTGGCGCAGGTATATAGATGGGAGGAGAGGGTTCGGCTTAATTCGATATTAATTGGGATGGTTGGCATGAGCGCTCGGGTTGTTCAAAGTGAAGATAATCTGGATGGACGCGTCGGTTGGGTTTATTATAAACTCGGGGTTGGTTGGCGAGTTTACTCTAGTTAGTGTTTCTCGAATTCTATAGATGTGATAGGCGAAATTAAAAAAAAAGAAATGAAAATGTTATTTAGTAATAGTATTCAAATTCCATTTCGTAAAATGTATTGATTTGAGATCATTTATGAAATGACAAAATCTCCAAGATGTTCTCCAAACTGTTTCTGAATACGAATAAAATGTGAAATTTGGTCGGATTGTCTCGTTGTTCAGGCTTTCCAAAACTAGACTAACATACTTTTTCTAAACTTTCTTCAAACAAATTATTTTTTTTTTGCGGGATGCCAAAAGGGCAGTGAAGAAGATTTATGAGTAATTGCAATGTCCATTTTACGTAAAATGGGATATTATACATGATGATATAGGTATAACGATCATTGAATAAACTATATAGTATAATTATGCGATTCCTATAACTTTAATGTTAGAATATAAATTTTGTTGTAACTCTTGTATCTTTGGATGGACTTCTCTGATATATTTGATTCGTTTATTAAACACATCTCGGTGATTTCTAAATTAAGCATGTCTTTTGGTACATCATCAGTCAGTTCAGCATTAAATGCTTCATCGATGTTGATAGTCATTTTATTCTCTGATTATAAAAAAAATATATATATAATTATGAATAAACTTACAGCAAATCCCTCGCGTACATAGCCTAGTTTTCTATTGTAATGTAAATCATTTGATTTACTTTTTAACATGTAAACAAATCAATAATAATTTAAAAAATTATGGTTAAACATTATACGCGAACATCACACGGGAAAAAGTGCAAAGTAGATGATTGCGTACGGAAACTGTCATTTTGATAATCCACTTGTCACATTCTTACAGTAATACGACACAAAGTTCATGTTTTTTAAATCTCACCCAATGCCATTGGAGAAATACCATACGAAATATATATACTTTATATCTCAATTAAATCATGTTCTCCATGCAATGAATCGTAAACAAAAGCAGCCACTTCTCTCTTATCCATATCATCTCACTCGGCACAATATCTAATACAATCCAGAGCACTTCACTCATCGCTCCATATAGTATATACACTCTCAACCGCATACAGAGAGACGTAAACTAATCCATTGAGCAATAAACAACGCGCGCATGGGCGACGACCGCGCGCGTGGAAATCAGCGAAACGAGATAAAATATTAAAAGCACGCGCGCGCGGTCGTTTCACAATAGAATCCTCGTCTAAAAACGGCGCGAGCGCAAACGAATCGGCCGGTGTGCACTTCTGGGCGAGCGCATCGCACACACATACATACACACGCACGCGTGAACCAAACCCCCGGAGAAATCAGGAAAGATGGAAAAAAGAAGCTCTGGCGAGCAGCGTTGGATTGCTCATCGCGCTGCGCGCCCCGAGATTGCGCATGAATATGGATACGCGAGCGCGCGCAGTTATAACAAAGCCTTTCGTTTCTCTTTGCCTTTCCCGTCGTCTCCGCGAGACGTATTGAAATTGCGAGCGATATGTACATATACACATGGTAGTGTGTAGGGGAGACGTGGATGTCGATGATTTCAGCGAGTATGCGGAGGAGAGTCAATTGCTCCGACGACGTTCGCGGGATTGTTTCGTTCTCGTTGGATGAGTTTTCTGGATAGACGTATTCAGAGTCATGCGCGCGCTAGCTCGCTATTGTTGTGAAAAGATGCGGAGCATAATGGATTGTTGCCGTCAATAAGATGCCGATGAAGATACCAGGGAAAAGAATGTTTTTGTTGACGTTTAATATATCAGAAGTAATTTTATTATTAATTTATTGATTTTTTAATAAATTTATTAATAAATTTATTTATCGTTATTACTACATATTTTTAGATAAATTTTTATAAAAAGATATCTCTTTGAATTAATGTATGACAATGATAAAGTATAGAAACGTCTTATACATCAATTATTTTGACATATTTTTATTCAGTTTTCCTAGTAATTTTGCTTCCTCCTGGAGGAAGCTTTGTGATAGTAAAAAAAAACGTTTATGAGATAATGTGTTAGGAATGTTGTTTAGCAAATTTGGAATCGAAATACACTATTTTAAAAAAATGTCCGTA
>UXGD01004947.1:0-15706 GCA_900474315.1 Torymus auratus
AGATTTGTTGTTGTTACAAGGTTACATAAATTTTCAAAGTTTAGAGGTCGAAAGGTATAGTTATGTGGTGACGATTGTTTTGGAAGATACGAGATTGTGTCCCAAGTTATAATTAGGTTGGTTAGTGGATTAATTAAATCGTAGAACATTTTTGATAAACTGAATTAACAATAATTATTTGATTACATTTGTAAAATTAAGCGAATTAAAGTTCTTTTTTTAAGGAATATCACGAGTTATTCCGTTACATTTTACACGATGTTGATGGTATTTTACAAATTCTACAAACGCGTAACATTCGTTTGAGTATTTTATACTTAAATAAAATGATACCGAAATTCAAATGTTTAAATAGATTATTTAAAAATTTTATTTAGCAAATATTTTATTATTATACTAAAGAGTTAATTTAAAAATAAAACACCATTCTTCCAAATTAAATCAACGCCTCTGTCATCTATTTTTCAATTAAAATCAACAACAGCAATCATCCAAAATAATCTGCCTTCCAAGCAAACAATAATTCTCTAATAAAAAAATTTAGGACAACGGATGAATTCCACTTACGATATTATTACACACAACAAACATTCTATATACTTCTCCTCTGAATCATCAAGCACATAGCTGAAAGAAACCCCTTACATCATGAATCATCGCTCGACCGCATCGCGAAACAACATCGGATTCATTACGGTATCGCGAGCGGGACCGCGAAATCCCGGCGCGCGGCATAATCGAAATTCGCCCGGGCAATTCGCGCGCCGTGTATACGATCGATCGATCTCATGCCTCTTGTGTTTGCGGATTATACACGTATAACAACGGCACGCGGTGCTCTCTCGATTATTGGCCGGGCGGATGATTTCTTTTTTTGAGGAGGAGAGGGAGGGAACGATCGGTTGCGGGTTTACGAGGAAGACATAGAAGTTTGTAATGTAGTGGAAAAAGTATTTAAAGTGACAAAGAAAAATGATAAATTACCATGTCTGATTGTAAGTGTGGGGCAGACTCGAAATACCCGAAAAATGGCCATAATATTGTGATTAATTTATGGCAATTTTTATCAATTTATAGTAAATCTCACTTTTACAATCAGACATGGTCATTTTTACCATCATATTTTTCTCGGTGTGGTGGACGTTAAGGCAGATGTTTAAAAAACGAAAAAAATTATACCTTTAGTAAAATATTCTAAGGAATGTAATAATTTTTTTAGATTTTTTAGTCGCTATGGTCGCTTTACTCAATAGTAATTTTTACTCTAAAAACTGCCTTTTTAAATTATTTTTCAAAAATATCTTAAAGCAATCAAGTTTGTCCTTTTAAACTGCTATTTTCTTGGCTCTCCAAACTTTCTGCGAAAAAAAACACACGTATTTCCGATTTCCAACTCATATTCACCATTATTCTCAATCAATATACAAATATTTTTCATGAATTAAGTACCATCTCATTACCTTCTCCCAGTACATAATAATACGATTATTCATACTAGCACCGCATATACGCTTGTTGTTTCAAACAAGCGGCTAACCACTCCTCCCACTACTACCACCATCATCTCTCGCGTATTAATTAACCAAGATATTCCTCCGTCTCTCACCCCCTCGCTAATCGGAAATTCGACTCTGGCATCAAAAACGACTCATATACACATCTCTCACCCCTCATGTACATACTAACTGCCTTCTCTCTCCCTCTACCTAAACCTGATATCCCACCCCACGCGTCTACTACGGTCGTCTAATGAACGTCCGGTCAAAGCTACCCAAATAGAGCGAGACCCGCTTATACCGACGTTTACACGTAGATATATAGACGTGTATATACACGCACACATACAGAGTGAGGCAAATCCTATCGCGGAAAGCCGACGGGCCCTTTATAGGTCAATAGGCCGATCTATACGCCGGGTTAATAAGCCGGACGAAACGCGCGAGAGCTGATGGATGGCGTTGGCTAAGACGCTGATGGTGCTCGTAATATGTGTGTATGTATGTGTCTATACGTGTGGGGAGGGGAGAGGAGGGTAAGGAGGCGCAGCGAAGGGGATGAGGCGGGATTGCGATTTGGTTAGTCGGCGAGTGTGGATGATGAAGGGGGAGAGTGAGATGCGCGCCACGCGCTGTTGAGTTGGGCTGTAGTAATCGAGAAAGAGTTGAAATTGAACATTTGGAATTGAGAGGTATTCGAATAGCGAGAGCAATGAATTATTTAAAATTGATAAGTATATCGGTGTGAGGGAAAAAAATTGAACGAAATGATGAGTATTCTTTATTGTGAAATGGATGTTAAATACTTGGGTAATTGAATGTTTCAGTTTTACATTATTACACGGAAAAAACGAACAAATTCTACATTTTACACAGTTGATTTAACTTTATAAAAGCAAGTTTATTTTACTTTCATAAGAATCAGTAGAAACTACTTTAAAAAAAAAGTAGAATTCACATTTTGTAAAGTAAGATTGGCATTATCCTTTAAGATGCATTTTAAATAAACAGTAGATTTATTTTACAACTTTAAAAAAATGTGAATTCTACTTTTTTTAAACTACTTTCTACTTTTTTTTTAAAGTAGTTTCTACTTTTCCTTTATCAGTTGATTTAACTTAAGCAAAAAAGTAAGATTTTTAATTTATTTTTTTCCGTGTAGGCTTACCTTTAACTAGTTCTGCTTACAATCCGAATCTTATAGCAATTGACTTAGTTTTTGCTAGAACTCGTGACAATTCTCCCAAGAATTAAAATATATATATATATTAACATTGCACTAAATTATAATAATTTACTATAAAAGATACAACTTTTATACGACCCTGAATAAATCTAAATAACGATAATTGAATTTCACCTATCACTTCCTTATCGCCGAGCAAACAGAGTGTCAAATTAAGACAAAACGCTATCTGTCACACGAATCAGTAGTAACAGTCAATAGCGAGCAGACATCCGTTTACTACTGATGCAACGGGGCACTATTCAGTTTTATGAGCGGTAAAGCGGAAATTGATTCCTCGAGGCTGCTCGTTTCGCAAGCTCCTACTGGCCAACCAAATCTAAAGCTCATTCACGAGAGAACCGAGATCGATTTGTACGATATCTCACCGTTTTTTTCGGGGCAAATTATTTAAATTCGCTAAGTGATTTTTAGCGTGGAATTTGTCGTGTTTAATGGTGTTAATTTATTTTAAGCTTATACTTTTATAACGTGAAGAACTTTAATAAAAAGTAGTGAGAAATACGAAATGTATTAATCAGAAAATTGATATCTTTTTGTTTTATGTTTACGAAAACTGACTGTTTTTCCATAAATATTTATTTTTCCATCAGAAATATACTAAATATCTTATAATTTTCACAACCTCAAGCAACAAGTTTGCAAAATAACGATTTCACCCCACATTCATACATGAAAACTACTATATTTCCCCAATTCCATTACGAAACTATAATAAACCAGCCAACGTACAAACCCCTAATCACAAAGCAAACTCAAAGCACCGCAAAAAATGCTCCCTTCAATAATCCCCCTGTTTACTTCCCGCGCCCATCACACACCCGTCGATCTCGCATACATATTTTTTTGTTCGTTCACCACCCCCGTGACGCTTTTGCAGACGTGGAGGAGCTGCTCGGCAAGCCGGTGCAGGCGCAACTGTCAGCGGAGACTGGAGTGGACGTCGCCCTGGAAGCGCTGATGGACGTGGCGAACGGTGAGTCTGACGGTTTTAAAAACTAGATTAATTTTCATTATAGAAATTAACAAAAAAAGATTTACGCAATTAAATGTTATTGTTTACTGTTATACGTTGTCGTTATTGTCCGTAAGTGCTAAAGTGATAGCAAAGCATTCGTGGAAAGCGAGGCGGCAGGCATGTTTTATTCTGTGCAATTAGGATTACGATTTGCCTTTTAGTCGGGGAGAGCTTTTAAGCGAAATTATCATGGCTCGCGGGTTTTGAAATTATTTCAATGGATTTCTGAAAAACACTTTTCAGTGCGTAGCTAGAATTTGTTTGTTCCCGAGCTTACGTATTTTTTTTTCTACCGTTTGTAAAATTGACTAATAATTTGAAATATATGTATGTTTTTGGTGTATTTTGAATGATATATGTATTATGTATATTTATATGCGGTATACCATGTGAAATTCAACAATAAGCTAAAATCAAGAATAACAACTCGAAGGGGCGTCAAATTCCGAAATTAATTTGGAACATGTTATTATTCTGTCCACTTAATTATTCAGAATTATTAAATAGTGCATTTTTAGTATTTTTGTCAACAGCATAAGACAGAACAACAAAAAATAAGAATTTCAACGTAAAATTAACTATCGAACTATCGAACATTTAACAAAACAAGATTAAAAAAAATACTATGACTCGTAAAATACATAAATGTTTATATAAATATAATTCTACACTTACCAATATTCTCCTAATTTCCATTATTTGCAATTACTAACAATTCCAAAACCAATCCATCAAATCTCAAAAAAATTCAACACCAACATACAATTACCCACAACAGCCGCTTACACCGCATCGATGACAAATATCATCCACACCCCGTCGTTCCGTCACCTATTCCGCCCAGCTCAATTTCTCTGGCACAGTCGGCCGTGAACTCCGCCTCCCTTATTACGATTATAAAGTCAGCGTCGGCCGTAGAGCGAGGAAATCGGGGGCGGATCCGTCGACAGCACTTTTCCAGGCCAGAGCAGCCGTCGAACTTTTCAGACGGTTCCGCTTCCCCGAGCGGAAGCCCAAAATCGAACTTCCCCGCCGACGTCGTCGTCATCGACCGCGCGCGATTTATTTCGCGAGGAAAGTTTCTCGAGGTACATATACGTGTGGGTGCGAGTGGAGGCGGGACGAGTGAAATTAGGTGCGACGATGGTTTCGTGTCGCGTTGAGTTTGTAGAACACTGAACTGTCGGAATGGTTTTTGAGCTTGACAAATTGAAAGATCTGTAAGTGTAGCTTCGGAGTGTCGTGAAATGTCTGAGAGTGATGTTAGATTGGCTTTTAATGTTTGTGTTATAGTTTTTCATTATTTCTACGTTATAAACAAAGCTATTTTTCTGTAAAAAAAAATACTTTGTTAATATTTTTAAGGATTATCAGATTTCGATTGGAAAAAATAAACCTCAATATCGGTATTGTTAATTAAATGGTTTTGATTACACTTTCGGATTAAATTTTTTGTATTCCAAACGTGAAATGGCAAGCTGGTAACTAGAAACGCTCAAATTGAAAGCATCGAGTTCGCGATTTTTAAAATATTGATAAAATGCATTCGAGAGTAAATAATTTGATAAATTGTATAAACGTTATTGTATTAATATGCAATTAAAATACAGAACATGAGATCGAATATTTTTAAAATTATTAAAATACACACAATGAAATCGAATATTATACATGTTTCCCATAATTCGAAAATCACATCTACACAATATTACCAAACTCTATCATAGAGATTAATAACCTCGCCTCTAAAATCATTCGAAATCTGATTAATCTCGCATTAACCTCATCCAACGAATATATAACTTTCATTCCTTTTTCAAACACCTACATTATCTTTGGAGTGGCGAATTCAAGCAGAGCGCTGGCAATTATTGGCAGTCCGCAGAAGCACGCGCAGTCGTTAGCGGATTAAAAGAAGGCCCAAAACGCGCGAGCGCAGAGGAAATTAGTTTAATTAGAGGCGAAGCCCGAGGAGAGGACGGCGATGTCTTTGAGCTGCCCTCCGATCGGTAATCATCAGTAGTACTTACCTGTGTGTAACTCTCTCACCTCACTACTGTATTTCAAGGGAATAGAGAGAGAGAGAGTTAGGTCAGGTTTGTTGTTCGGATGTGAAAGGGTTCATGTTTCAGGACGATGTATTTGTGTAAATATTGAGGCGAAAAGAAAATGTGGAAAAGTGATGGATGTACCACTCGGTCATCATTGCTGAAAAATATTGTAATTCAAGCTGTGAAGTTGATATACTAGCTGCTTGTTAAAAAAAAACTTAAATAATAAGTTAATAAATTTAATTTGTTATTTTTTAATAATTTTTATTATTTTTTAATTATTTTCTTTAATAATAAATTAAAACAACTTTATTCATAGAAAAATAACATTATATTTAAAAAGTTATTTTAAGAACGTTTAAAAAGTACAAAATTCCATTGAGAAAAAGAAAGGAAGCCTTCTTCTTTTTAAGAAGAAGGCTCTACTTGGCTTTAAAAACGGAGACTTTGCTTTTTAAAAAAAAAGTATGTAGATTAGTAAAAGTAAAGCATCAGGCGTTAGAAAACTACATAAACATTACTACTTAAAACTACGCCATATTAACTTTCTTAATAACCATGTCAAAACTACTCTTACTGAAAAATAATAACTCCTTTTTAATCAAATAAATATACGATCTCCATTGTTTTAAATATATATTTTAACGTAATGTCAATTCAACTTTAACCATCTCCTTTTTTACCGACGATACAAGTAAAACAAATTCTCTATGTATTTTCAGTTTAAATCAACTGTGTGGAAGTAGAATTAATTATTTATTTGTTCCCGTCTAGAAACAACTGCTATTCGGTTTAATTACAAAATTACAATTTATGTTTAAATTTATTCAGTTATAATTAACGATGCTATTACATGACATAATACTAAATAATAAACAGTGCCAATATTTTATACAATTTTTATTCTTATTATAAATACTTACCAATCCTATCAATCAAAACTTTTATACAGCCATTTTCAAATTAAAACCAATTCCCCATGCCAAACAGATATATTGAAACCCGGCTATCGACAATTCCGAAAAAAAGTCTCGCGGTCAACCATGCGGGCATTTTCGCTAAAGTCAAAGAACTCGCGCGCACGTTTATATACGGTGGAACGGGAGAAGACGAAAAACGAGCAACGCTTGCACACACACACACACAGAGTGTAATATACAGTGTATTTGTTCGCTCGCGTTTCGTCTCGTCGTTTTTGTATCCGGGCAAACAGTATACGGGGCCCGTAATTGGATTAGTCGGCAGCTTAATGCTATGTACTTGCGATCTTAGAGCGGCAAGAACAACAACCCGGCAATGTGTCGGAGTGCTGAATGGCATTAGATTGCAAAAAGCAAATAAGGGGATGAGGGGAGAAAAAAATTTGTGGACGTGAGCGGAGACGAAATGTTTGCTTTGTATTGTCTCGAAGACAACACATCTGTTTTTATCGTCGTCAATTTATTTTTGTTTTCTAGAATAATTGAGTGGTATAGTATAAGTAATTATTGTAAATTTTTACTTTAAAATTTGATAAACATTTTTTATCATGCTTTGAATATTTATATTCCGTAAAAAATAATAAAAGACAAATTAATATATAGTTTAATAAAATCTATTGCTACATTAACAAGCAATAATTATATATTTATATAAAAAAGAAAAATGCATAGTATTTTATTTGTAAGAGGTTTTCGTATTTATTGTTATATTGTTTCTTAATTTTGTTTTTTATTAAACATTGACAAACTTCCATTTCGTATTCTTCGTTCGCAACATAACTAACAATACAATCTCCATAATCCAGCGCAAAAACTCCCATTCGAATCATCACCCCGATTTTTCACATCAGCCCATATACACCGTTCGCTCTTTCTCGCGGCGAGATACATTACTCGCAGCGAAACGTCGTCGATCGGCCGTCCGAAGAAAACGCTGTGGCCCCTCTCGCTCTATCACTTAGTCGCGCGCGGCAGCCGAGTTACTAACTGAATATTAAGTGAATTAAGCGAGCGAGCGAAGTAAGAGCTTTCGACCGCACCTACCCACAATGCTCCTTTTTTCATAACAGTGGTGCCCTGCGGCTTGTATTTTCTTTATCTCGCGCAGAGGCGTGTTTTGTACGGGCATCGTTTGGGCGAAGGGAAGAAAGGATGGGGTGGTAGTGTGAATTGGTTTTTTTTTAAGTGGTTATAGGAGAGATTTTGCGGTTGGTGTTTAGAAAAATTTGAATTTCAATGAGTAACTGTAAGCACAAGTTTTTGTTTGAATTTTCGAAGATATAAATTTTCTCTTGGTAATTGATGTTTTTTTAATGCACAATAAATCATCAAATCATTTCACTGGAATATAGTCGTCAGAAAAAAGCTAAGTAGATATTGAGAAAAAGTTATTAAAAGATTTCAGAAAATGATAAAGACAGTACACATAGTAAACATTTAATCATCCAATCTAATTACTAATGGAAAAACATGTCTAAATGGCACCCTTATAATTGCAGAAGAAGAAAAATAAAAGAATGTCATTATAGAATCCATTTCTGCTAGTACAAGTGCTATTGATTTATACGCAGAAAAGAACGTCAAAACAAAAGATTCAAAAGTATAGACCTTAGCGTATATGTAAATAGTATGTAGAATACTAAAGAAAAATATTTTATCAAATACACATCATATACCTCGGTTTTGCGCATAAAATCGAAATTTTATAACTTCACTGGAAAAACCATTCCAACGGTTCTATATATTATGAGTCTTGTAACGTAAAATGTATCGAAGCGATTCCTCATAAATTTCTATACTATCGGGCTTGTAAAGGAGAATACCCGTGGGAAAAGATATGAATTATTTTAAGAGACCTGCCTCTTCGTCTTGCATATGAGACGTTTTACGTCAACTGACCCAGCAAGTGACGCGCGCGAGCCTCACATCGTGTTATTTCTAACTCATGTTTATGATATACTAAAATGTACTTTATAAATTGTTTGATAAGCGTTTCCGACGTATTTTTTCCTCGGCTTTCCAATGATGTAGGCATGGTTTTTCCGAAATTTTCCATTTTCACCTTCAGTTGAAGAATACAAAAAAATCATGCGTTTTAACAGCACGAATGGAAAATTTTTAAATGGCATAAGGCACGTTACTTCTACATAACTTTAATGTAAAGGGACGAAAGAAATATAGCATTAAACAAAAGTTATATCATTTCTTCAATTTTTACTAAACTAAAATTTTAAACATAAAAACGAAACAAAATATTCAACAGCATTAGCTTTCAGCACGGTGAAAAATTCCTTCTCGTCCTTTGTCGCGTCTACAATCGAGTTAACTACCTCTCTCTCTCCCTCTCTCGGGGGCAGCTAACTTTCACGCCGTCGTCGATCAGTCCCTCGCGCTATACGTCAGTGGCGAGTGTCTCGATTAATCGCGAAAACTCATTAACGGCAATGCAATTCGCCAGCAAACGAAGCCGTCACACCTCGAAGGCTCTCGGCGCGTTAACGGCGTTAACTTTAAATTCCTCTGGATGAGCAGTGGCAGCGTCGCGATTATTAGTATACGCGAGACGCCGCGACAACTTTAAATTGGCTTAAGCGCTGGAGGTGGGGGGACTGTAATGAAATCCGGGCCTTGTTTTCTTTAGCCGAAGCGCGAAAGTTTGCTGAGGTGGTGGAAAGGAAGTTGAGGGATTTTTTTTTAGGGTGGGGTTGACATGATAATAATTGATTTGGAGGTGTGTTTATAAAGTGGGGGTGGGAAGGATGAATATTTTTTATGTCATAATTGAGGACTGCAAGTGTATTTTGTTCTAAGTGATATAAGTTTCGCGTAAAATTAGTGATATAGAAATTAAGGTGGAGGATACAAAAAATATATATAATTTAAAAACAATTATTAGCAATCACTTGAATTTTTTTATTACTATTTTGGTTATCAACCCATAGTTAATTCAATAACGTAGATCAGCAGAATAATTCAAGGAATCTAAAAATAAATATACATAACGAAAAATTCGTTGCGTAAATCTGTGATTGTAACTACCTTTTTCCCTCTCAAACAAAAGGACATTATTAGATATTGTATTCAGACTAAAAACTCGAAAACCTCGTTCAAACACGTCGTTTTAAAAGCTATTTACTAATACATGTCAAAATGTATATCTTTCAGCACTCACAACTCTTTCCTCCACATTTACGTATTCTTATTGCACCATTCCCCTACCTCCTACCTCTACGCACTTATACCATAAAAATCATACTAACCAAATCAATTCTTCTTTATCCGCAGCGTCGCATGAACTGGCCTACACGACGGACGCCCTGATAAAGCGAGCGGAGCGGGCACGCGAATTCGGCGCTGAGCTAAGCCGCGAGGCGGACGAGCTACGCCGAGAGCTCGAGCGGACAGCGCGCGAGTGTGCACCAGAGGACCGCTCACTCTGTGCCGTCCTCGATCCCACGGGGCTGCATCTCGCGCTGCGCCTCGATCGGGTAAGATGTTGGCTTTTTTTTAAAGGATTACAAGTGGATGCATTTCGTATACGATCAAGAACAATACAGCTCTTTATTTTACAGGAAATTTTCGTATATCGATTTATATATTAACACTATATTTGTACTACAATATGACATTCCAATCGTGTCTTATATACCTATTAAAAGATGATTGGCATATTTTAATAGACTTGTACATTTTACTCTTAGTAATGCTTGAGATGGCGACATTCCAAAAACGATACAAAGTCATATTCAAAGTTAATTTAATCCCAGATTGAAATCCATATGAAATGGATATAGGTTGATTTTTTCGATAATACATGAAAATATTCTTCCTCATGTTTTTATATAACAATAAATAAATTACATGTAAATCAATTTTCTTTTAATCTTTATCTTTTTAAACATAATTATTATTGATAAATAACTGAAAATAATCCAGTCATACAAATGAAAGGTTAAAAAAAATTCCCATGCCCATAGTTATGAATATCACAACGATTCGCACAATTCATTTTATACAATGAATATAGTACCTCATTCCAAATTTATAGCATACGAAAAGCCGTCCGCCACGCCCTCCTCTCAAAGGCTTTAAAATCAAAGAAAGCTTTCGCGAAGATTCTCCGCTGCCCCTCTCTCTCCCTCGCGTCATCTATTTTAAACAATCTTATTTCGGCGCGCGCAACTCTCCCAAGGTCTCAAAGAAATATTGCCAATGCGGAGAGGATTGATGCAGCGGTAGCGGTTTCGTATCAATCTTGCGCGCTTTTTCCTATTCGATCGAGAGTTTCTCAAAGAAAGAAAGTTCGAGATGATAATAATGATTTTTGTTGGATTATGTTGCGGCTATACGTGATAATTAAAATAGAATATTATGAATGTAATTTAGTTACCTATGTTATAAATAAATATTATTTTTTTTACAATTCAAAATTCAAGCTCTTTCGTTTTAAAAGCACAAACATAGTTACTTAGCATTCTTTCTATAAAAAAAACAACAACATCGTTCAGATATTAAATCTTCTATTAACGTAAACATTTCTCGAAAATACTAATCTAAAATTCCAGCTAGAATTCGGTTCACACTTCTCAACCCCAATATAACGCACATCATCGCGGATTATACGCAACCGACCGTACCTATACTTAGCAAAATTTCCATCCCCGCAACAAAAACAACGGCAACCGTTATTACCATCAGCAACAACCCCAAAAACCTTCTTCTCTCCGCCAGCAAAAGAAACCACAAAAATTCGGCAAGACTCTCTTTAAACCGAACTACTTACACACACACAACCCCACGGTGGAAGTAGCCACTCGGCCGCAGTTTCGCGCGCGCCGGGCGAATTTTAAGGAGCCCCGGGACGTCTTTCGCGTTATCCCCCGTGGAGAAATCCTCCTTGCGAAAATGTTGGACGTGAGGGTAGGAAGTTGATGCACTCTAGTGTAGGTAGAACGGCTGCACGGCTCGTCATAATTCGAAACGCCGCGTTGAAATGACCGCAGTGCGTTGAGAGGTGAGTGGAGTGGCGATTTATGCGGATGATATGGGAGGGTGGGGATTTGGTTTTTATAGGGGGTTGTTAAGAGTGGTGGTGATGATTTTGGGGAATGTTATACGCTGTCTCAGATGGAGGAGCTAATGGTACGTGCGTAAAATTTTACGATGTGATTATTTTTATTGTGTTTACCGATTTTTAGGTCCGTCACATGAAAAATTAACGAATTTTTCGTTGCTAAGGTGTTCCGATTAATGTTAAAAACATATTAATAATTTTATAATGTAGGTAATCGATGTTTTAATTGTACGACAGTGTTTTCGATCTATATATCTACTTGTAAACAAATGTTTATCCTCACTGCACGACTATTAATAAAAAACTACGAGTGCTAACATAAATATCGTAAAAGGCGGAATTTCGCTATGTAACGCAGCTCGATTAGTCGTATTCAACCGATTTTACAAAAGAAAATTTACACCGCATAGCTGTATTTACGAGTTCAATGATCACCTAAGCGTTTAACCGCCACCGCATTACTCCGCGCCCAGAAAAGGCTTGCTACCCTGATCCCCTTTTACACTCGCTCCTTACTTTAAAACTTTAAATTTCGAGCTCTCGACTTTAACGGTAATCGCCCTGGCTATAAATAGTTCCAGTACGAAAGGACCGTCTTTGGCGGAAATGACTTTAGCCATATAAATACTTAAAAACACCATCAATTCTAAAGCACTTCGTCTTGATCCGGGCTTCTGCATGATAATCTCGTCCACTATTAGCCTTTTGCAAAATTCAAGCAATAACCTGTTCCTTCATTATAATGAGAGAAGAGAAAGAAAAATTTTGAATTTGTTGTTACAGGTGGCACGGGACGATCGGCTGCTGAGGCTAAGAGCGGCAGGCCGCGATAATCTCACCGAGTCCGGCCGACAGGCGCGAGGAGAGTATCTCTACGTGCCACATCATGTCGACAGGAACACGCTGGAAGCCCGAAACCGTCAGTTTTTTATGATCCCGATGAATTATATTGAAAATAACTGATGTGTGAGAAAGTGAGGAAGTGTTTTTAGGACATTATCCAATTTTTTTTTATAGATATGGAGAGTTTAAATATTGAGTTTTAATATTCCAAAATTTAGTTGAATATTTGCGCAGAAGTATTTTTACGAACGAACAAAAATTGATAAGTTAGCAGAACAAGGATTATCATAAATAAATAAAACTAATAAGTTATTGGGTTTGGTCGTCTATACATCCTAAAGTAAATCGTTCTAGTAATAGAAGGCAATACATCAAGTTCAATATATTGAATTAACAAAAATCGATAAATTTTTACAAGAGAAATATGTGAACGCAGAAATGACGAAATTTCCCGAACGTCAAAATAAAATAAAAACGAAAGCTCAGGGAGTATAAAATATTTGAATTTCGACAGCTGGAAAATAAAGTTCAAAAGATGAACGTCTCCGCGCGCTTTTGCCAAGCCATAGGAAATCGTAAATAAATTTCCTCCGAAAGAGAGGTTCTCCGCACGCGCAGCTAGTAATGCAATGTCGTACATATATATACATCACGGTTACGGACAGATGGTTACCGCATTTTTGCGCCACGCACATACATGTAGATGAGATTGCACGCGTGCGCATCCGGATGTCGAGGTGGTATGTAAAACTTTTACATCTCGTTATAGCTTTTTTTTAGAGGCAATAGAGGTTTTCTTCGGTTTACGGCCTATACCGTGTGACCTTCTCGTAATAGGGAGATTTCTTCGCTGTTAGCCGTGAGCGGCTGCTTGTTGAATTTAGTTTGCGGGAGGATTTTATGGCTGGTAAAAAGTTTTTATATTGAGCGCGGGATCGGATGAGTTTATACCGCCGCGAAGTTAATTTCCGCGATGGCGTAAAAGATTTTTAGTGACGGATTAATTGGAAGCTTGGAGGATTTGCCGAACGGACCAGCGAAATTTGTATAACTTCGCGGTGTATTAGTCGAATGAGCGGTCATGATATTAGAAATAGTTTTACGCCTTTTGTAATAAAAAGAACGGTAAGAATAAATGAAGAAAGTAAATGAATGATATAGGGCTACTACAGCAGCTTACTGTTACATTGTATCTTTGAAAATGGGAAAAAATAAACCCAGAGAGATATATATAGCAAATAAAAGTAGTGAAAGTGCCACTCTCTTTCGTCTATTCTTTCAGCTTGGAAATTTATCATAAAGTTTCTAGCTATTTTGCGTATGGCAGTAAGTTATGGAGTTCAGTATATTTCATGGAACGAAAATTTCCATATATCCGCGGTGGTAATGTATCAAGTTTTCGCGGGTTTCTATAATAAAACGAAGTTTATGACAGTGTTGGGAATATCGTTGAGATTCGTACAAAATCTACGACAAAAATACAAAATAAAATATCAATTCTATATAAAGATTTATCGGTAAACCGGTATCGTACTTTTTAATGACTTTTTAAATTACATTCCTATCAATGTAATATTGCATTGAATTCATTCCCAATAAACAAAGCTAATTCTATCCACCAATCCATCCATTTCCAAAACTCCTCTGCCCTCTACAAACCCACCTCCGCTCTCAAAAAAAAAAGATTCTTCACCACACGACCGACCCCAACGGAAACATAAAAATTCACTCACTGCGCCTGCGGCCGTCAAAATAACATCGCACATTTTTGCATCAAAATCCCCCCGTTCACGGCTACGGAAGAACTTTCGAATTTTTATTCCGTCACGAGTCGTCAGCCGCAAAACTTCGCCCTCTTTTCCCTGCCTTATTTATCGACGACGAGATAAAGGACGCGGCGATGCGGCTGCCACCGTTGAATGAGCTCGGGTCTCAAGAGGAGAGGAGGGACGATAAACGAGTTTGCGCGTAAGTGCGTTGCGCACTTTTTTATACCGAGGTAAATGCGCGACTCGCTGCGATGAAAGACTACGCTGTCTCTCTCTCGCTGTGTCTGTCTGTTTGTTGGTATATCTACGTGCGATCGATGGAGAGAAAAGTTTGCCGATGCGGATTCATTGTGTTCGAGGGACTATCTTTTCTGTACTGTACTTTTTGAGATGGTTAAGTTTTTTCGATTATTTGTATACTTTAATATTATGAGCTGATTTTGTATAAGAAATACAAGCTAGATAAAAAAAGAGTAAAAGCATCGTCTATGACTTGTGATTGATATACGGCCGTACACTCTGTTGACATATTCTCGATCGCATCTTACACTTTGTTCAGCAAATCTTTCATCTTATATATTTTGCCCATATTCTCGGGAAATCATCCCCTTTTTTTCTCTACTCGCATTGACTTATCTTTTTCTAGATATTGACTCTATCGGCATTGTTATTTATACATCCTTTTTCTTGGATATTTTTTACATTATATGTATAGTTGACAAAAATAAATCATAGTATGAACCTTTCTTATCAAAGTTTAAACATCATTAGGTTTTCCTCTAAAAAGACATTTGAACATTTAAAATCCATTTACACCCTAGACAAAAAATTGAGTCTTTTGAACAGGGTCAAGTATTTTTTTTTTATCTTAATCATTTCATCTTTGAAATATTGTCAACCCTATATTTTCGGTGTCTGAATGGATAATAAACGTTTTATAATGAAAAACTAACGACTTTGGTGCCTGATAAGAGACGTACAAAAGACTCTTGAAAGGTCGTTCGAGATACAATATTAGGCTCTTAATGGCCCTTTTTTCACTCACCTCTGCTAAAAAATGAAAATAAATTTTTATTCAAGACTCCTTGATTACTATTATCAATCCAAATACTCCTCTGCACCTCAATAATAATAATCATTCGAGCCAACATCATCGACCCACTTAAAAAAAATTCTTCAAAACCATCTTTACCCACGCGTAAAACAGAATCTCGTCCATTTCACAGCAG